>VTPC01090049.1:0-41956 GCA_011009095.1 Ignelater luminosus
GTTATAAAACGAGAAAAGTACATAATAATATGTGTAAGTTCTTTATTCTACAGATTTAGTTGATGATGATAAGCAACAAACTGCAGTCTAGTATTATACTAGTGATTTACTAAAATTAGATAATTTTTGTTTTCATGCATCAATCAAATCAAATGAAATTCATCGTAATTTTAAATAAGTAAAGTAAAATAGGCTTTATCATTGTCTAGCAACCAACGGAGCGCAATTCGAGCATCTATTACGATAAATTTAATAATGCATTTTTATTACAATAAAAAAATTAATTCTTCGAAAACCAACCAAACCAATTTGATTTTTTCAAACACCACTGCATTTTGGTACTGAAGACCTTTAATTTGATGTGCTACATGCCATATCATCCAATTTAAAATTTTCAAGTGGGTGTGGCTGGAGCTTAAAGGTAGAATTTTAATCGAAAACTTTGTACATAGTTTAGTCTTCCCTCCCGGTATAAGAAAATGTCCTTGGATTTATTCCAATATCTTTCTGGCTTTCAAAACATTCAGAATGGGAAGTTTTAAAATGATCACCCTGTATATTACTACTTTTTGAAAATATAATTGACGGGGATGAACAATTTTTGATTAATTGTATTTTTTATTAATGATAGTTAATTTTTGTAATCAATCTCTCTATCACTTAAAATCTGGTGTCCATGGTTCCGAAGAAATGAATTTTAAGTGTACACTATACAGTGTGTCCAAGATAAGGATGCACAGTGTGGGGATCTTGGAAACGGTAAGAGATACAGGATCGGCTAAATAGGATAAAAGTTGGCTAGGTATAGGACCTTTTGTTCGCGTTTGCAAAATTTAGATATCTTGGATAGTTTCTGAGATATTTAAAAAAATGTTGATTTCTCGATTTTTGTTTTTAGTTTTTCTTTCATTTATTTGAAGAGATATCGGGAAACTAAAACCACTTTTCCGTTTCCACTTTTTGCGCTCTATAAAATACGCTAACAACATTTATGTACAACGTTTCGGTTTCGAGTAACCATCATCAACCTCATTTTTCTAAATGGGAGGAATAACAATTAAAAATTGTTTTAAATAGCTCTTGTTGTCACCGATGTAAACATGATAGGGTTATTTTCGTTTTTTATGCTATAAGTTAATGCATTCAGCAGTACTCTGGCCTGCACGATTACCTGATCTAACACCATTAGATTCTTTCCTCTGGGGTTACATCAAGAATCATGTGCTTAACCAAAATTTTGAAGAAGAACAGCAAACAGCAATTATCACAGTTAATGACAGCAGGGTTCAACACAAAAAATCAGAATCAAAATAATCCTATCATATTTACATCATTAGAATCGTGACAACAAGAGCTATTCAAAACAACACCTGCTGGATGTATTCAAGCATGCTAATCGGCAACAGATGCAGTGAAGTATGCTACTACAATGGCAATAAAATTTTGAAATTCTACAATCAAAAAATTAAAGAGGCTTTCCAGTTTAGGTAGAAAAGGAGGGTATCAAACATCTGCGATAGTCGATAGTCTTAATTTTATTATTGTCATTAATCATTTTTGCATACAAGCTGCTACTTGAGACCTCACTTCAGAAAATTATTGTCTTTTTTTGCATTACCAAAGGTGAGCCGTAAATATGAAAAAAAAATAGGAAAAGGTACAAAAATACATTTTCTATTATAATATAATCAATTGCTGACTAAGATTTCACACAAATTTTGATTTTTGGACTTGGAATTACTATTAATTATTAATTAATAGCTACGATAAAGACCTCTTCTAATTTCTGTATTACACGTGCCTGCTAATAAAAATACCTACCATGCACCTACATTAGAAAATAAATTTGTTAGCAAGTCAATTTTTAAGATTTACTATTTATGGCTACTTACTAACGACTTCTCACTTTCAAGCTTTTGTTGAAGAAGAATAGAATTAGTTTGTATGCACAACAAAGGAAATGTACAAAGTTACTGTTGACACTATTATGACCAGTAAAGTGCAGGTAAAAATTAACCTCCGTCAGTATTTGCAAAAGAGGTTGCCTAAGTTCTACAGATGTTTTCTATAATTCAATTTTGCGTTGCATGCAAATTGTGGTCTACACATCAACGATAACGACATTCTGATTTGATGTAACTGACGCTCAAACAAGGCAAAATATGGCAGTGCATTCCTTTTTTTCAATTTCTAACCAATAGTGAAGTTAATCACTTGCCAATTTACATTAATTAATGCTAATAACTTTAATTAGAAAATGAATTTCTAATTTTTCGATGCATAAACATAAAACTATTGATGAGTTAAATAACTACAGGTATTGATATCACTTTAAAAGTAAAAGACAAAGTTTGTATTTGCTTGCAAAATTTGAGGAAATTTCAGTCTGCAGCATTCTCTCTGAAACTACTAAATACAACCCTTAAGAAACTCCCCTGGCATTAAACCAATAATAAAATCCAGTAAGAAGTGGTGAGATTGCACATGATTAAGTAGTAAATTTGTCATTCTCATTCAATAATGTACTGGGCTACTGGAAGTCAGATATTTAATTTGTAACAATGGAACATGTGTATGACAAACAAAACTTATTTTCAGGGAAGGCATAAACATTTTACTTAATATTTTTTAATGTAATTTCATATTAGACTGGTAATTAAGATAATAACTTATAATTGATGGATTCTTATTAGATTATTTAGCGTCTAATTGAATAAGCAATTATACTTGGATATAAACACATGCACAAAACACCTCTGCTTTAGGTGATGTAACACTTGATAATCTGGAAATATCTTACCTTTAAACTTAATATAGAAAACAGTAATTCACTTTACTATAAAATCAAATGAGAATTAGAAAAGAAAGTTAATTAGCACTAGTTGAAAAAAGTAAACATGGTCACTAGGCGATCTACCATAAGTTCAAGATAAAAGGACAATTAAAAAATAAACACACAATGAATGTAGAAGAACCCTTTACTTGAATAATACAAGTGCACCAAAGTAACACGCAAAATAGTATTGAATTTATAATCTAACAAAAGTATTGTAACAAAAAGAAAAAAAAAGGATAATTAATTAAAAGCTTCAGGGTGTTTCACTCCAGAAATGTATACACTAATATCAATATTACTACAAATTTACACCTAAATGCAGCATACCAGTGAGTGCAACAACCTGATTGCTGCCTTACAACTGCCACTAGAGCTATATCTAGACTAGCATATTATTACATCTTTAAATTTTAAAAGCTACTCTACTAAGAGCACTTTTTATGGACAGAAATTTCTGAGACTCGCATTAATATTTTTTACATGTTTACATCACTTCTTTTTATTGAACTACTATATATTTTATGAAGAAATTAAAACTAGATTTAATACTTTAAAAAAATAAAGGAATTTTTCATATATTATCGGCAAGTTTTTTTTTACATCAAATTTTAAAAATCTATAAAAAGTATGACACCAGTTAAATATATATAAGATCACTGATAACCTCTAGGCATTAACCGACAACAAATGAAAGATTCCCAATACACTGGTGATTTGTATTTCTTTTAACTTATTGGTAAATATCTCTTTATATTCAAGACATTAATTATATAAATAGTGCATATTCAAAGTGAATAATAAGAATATTTATTTTTTTATGTTAATTGAGTGCTGTTAATTGTTCTTGTAATAATCACAAATATCACAGAGAATAAAAACTGAAAGCCAATGCTTTACAGCATGAGCAAAATCATGCATTTAATCAACATCAAATTTATAAGTTGTATTAAAATAACTGCCTTACATTGTGATGCCATATTTTATTTTAGTGAAACAAAACTGTTTACATTACATAAAGCAAAATAAGGAACTACGCAATTAACTATAATTATCATTGTTTATGTACGATAGTGCATCGTAGGTCATTTGAAAGTTACTGTAAATAAGATTACAAACTAAGATCCACTTTTTTCTAAAAGAAAATAATTATTCCATATCAGATCTAATTACTGGGTGCATATCACATTAAAAATAACAAAACAAATTCAAAATATGTTAACACAATCATTAATAATATTAATTAGAAATTATATACATCAGCACCGCAATCTATCCTTTAATAATGTGTATTTGACAGATTACATTACTTTTGTTTTGAAATTCGGTTTATTCTTACAATATCGTCTTTTAATAAGATTTAGAATTATTAAATTCTATTGTTCAATACCAAGCTCTGAATAATAATTTAAGTAGACAATGTATACACTGGAATCATATTTGAGAATGGAGTATTAAACTTAATAAAAATAATTTTCTTATTGACCAGATATTTGCTTAAGGCTTATTACAATAGTTAGTTGTCCGATTAAAATTAATACTAACACATTTTAATTATTGAAAAAAGATTCTATTCATAGCAATGACCTATATATAAGTAGAGATTATCAATGAAATTCTAAGGCTATCTCAATAATTATAAAAATGTCAGTATCAACTCGATATCAAGGAACAACAAGAATATATTGTTTTGTAGTAACCTAGATACTACTATTACTACTTAATTTTACAGACTTATTTATTTCAATTTTTAACTTTTTAACTTATCGAACATACTGCATACTGAATACGAAGAATTTGCAAAAGAAAATATTTTTTTACTTAGTACTAATTCACCATGAAATTTTTGCAATTTAAATGATTCAAATGGCCACAAAGAGATTACAAAAACGAGATATTTAAATATCTCACGTGTAGCAAAACCTGTTTACAATTACACAACAATTAAAGAATTAAAGAGTATGATAATTTCGTTCAGTACGAGCCTTATAAAATTTAAATGCAACAAATCCAATAGCCATCAAGCCGCTAGCCAATACAATACCTCCAATAAAACTGGGACCATCAAACTGTCGACTATGATGTGGAGCTGGAGCAACTGTTGTAGTAGGTGTTGTTGAAGTTACTGGACTTGGAGAAGTTGAAGCAGTTGATTTTGTTGTTATTGGTGTCACTGGAGTTGTTGTGGTAGTAGTGGTAGTACTTGAAGAAGTTGAGGTTGTTTGAGTAGTTGGGGTAGTAAGAGTAGTTTTGGAAGTAGTAGAAGCTGAAATTAAAAAAAAAATAAAATTAACGTTTACCTTCCTTTTGTTAAAATCATTAAACCTTTTTCTACTTTATAGTTTGTATTTGCATTAGCATTGTTTTTAATTAAAAGTTAAGGTAAAAATAACAAGTGATCAAAAGTTTCTGCAATTTAAGTACACATTGAAAGCAATGTCACACTGAAGCGACCTTAGACGGCCCAGAAAAGGATAATTAAGCAAATGACATTAATCATACTCTAATTTAACATATGAATTATCAAATTCAAAAACTCTCAAAAGTGATGTGGTGATCACAAATGCAATCCAGTTTATACTTACCACTGTATACCTGAATTTATCACTAACTAATAAGGTAAAACATTAGCACAAACTCAATAAGTCATGAATAAAGAAGAGAAATGTAGAATTTTATGAAAAGATTTATTATCTTGGTTGCTATGTAGTGTTAGCTCTCTATTTTTGATACAAAACTTATGCATTTTCAGTGCAATATGTTACATTTTAAGTAGTATTTAAAGAGTGTCTAGAGTAGAGACTTTCTACTTGTTCAAAAAAGCTTCATTTTATATTCTTGTTATGTGGGCATCCCATAAATGGCACATAATCGTACAGTAATTCCTTAATGAAATCTAAGCAAAGACTAAACTATAACAAAATACCCTCCAGGAGTTCTTTGATATTGAGTTATAGCAGTTTCAATTTAAAAATTTTACCAGATATGCCTAGAAAATATTAAAATATCTGCATATTAACATTTCTTTTGATAAGAAAAGTTTATTACAGAATATGTGAGTTAATACCACCATTAAAATCTCAAAAAAGTGGTTATCATTCATTTTCAAAAAATCAAGTGCTTTAGCCCGTGATGTTTTTCAAGGTGTGACAACACCAAACACTACATTATTTGGTAACTAAGTAACAACTCATTACATACTGTCTAGTATGACTGCATTAAAAAACTTTAGGAGTTAATATCTTTGAAAATAAGCCACAGACACCAAAACATTACCAAACTTCTCGCCTTACTTTTTAATAAGGAATAGCATAATGTGGCGTTTATGCATTCTTTATGGAACACCCTGTATAAATAAATATTAATCTATTTTTAGCTAATGCAATAATAATATAATATATTGTGTAACAAGTTTTAACTTTATCTTTTTTGCATTAATGATTCTGAATCCCATTCTCCAAAGAATTTTGTTAGATGAGGAAAATTCTTTATACCATGTCAGGGTTCAGAGCAATTTTCTACAAAAGAATAGTTGAAAAGGTAACTTTTCGTTTTAAAAAAATAAACAAAAAGTAACCTTCATATTAGCTACCCTGACAGTAATGTGTATGTAGTTATTTACAAATCAAGAGTTGTAAAAGTAGTTTTCCAGTCGAGATAAATCTCAGTTACACCTTGGTCTGCAAAATTAATTTAGACTAGAAAATACACCTATAGCCCAGGCATATCTAACACTTTTTCTACGATTGACTCCAATATAATAGAAAATTCTGTTTAATTATAAATTAATTTATAACCTTATTATCCGTTTCAAATTATAAAACAATAGGGTAGGCCACGATTTATTTTTGTTGACAGCACTGCAAAAAAGGTTATACACTGGCGAGCAAAAAATTTAGGTCACTTTGAAATTGGGTTGCTTTTTTGTTATTTTCTGTTCGAAGTTTATATTTGAAAATTGTAATTTATTGTCAATATTGAATTGGAAAGCATGAGTGCTGGTCAATCAAACCGCATAATTCCCACCTCATCCAGATATTCTGACAATTCTTGCTACGTGGGGTCTCCCATATTCTTGCATGAAAATGACATACTCATCCATGGTGACCATGAAAGGCATAATATGATCTTCTAGAACTTCCGTAATGTACCTGTGAGCTGTCAGGGAGCCATTCTGTATGAAGACTAACTCTGTATGTGCTTGTGAAGAGATTCCTGCTGAAACCATGATCGACCCACCGCCACATGGAAGTTGCTCGTCAATACAAACTGGAACACATCTTTCTCCTGGTCTTCTCCATACTCACAGATAACATTTCTCCAAAAACTAATGACTCAGAGCCTACTAGTATGATGATTTACAATTTGCAAACATAAGCTTAGAACATTACAATTTCAAAGTGACCTAAATTTCTTGCTCGCCAGTGTATTTTGTTGAACGGCAAAACTGAAAATTTTGTTTCTGTAAGTTGCAAAAATCTCATGTGCGCAGCACGTTTACAATTTTTATCCCTTCAAATGTTTTTCATTTCAACTTTAAGAATTTTTCGTTGTTTGAAAATAGTTAAGTAATAAAAGTAACTGGAATATAAAAAAAGTAACAAAAAGTTACAAACCAGAAAAAAGTAACCTTTAGTTAAAAAAGTAACTAACTCTGAACCCTGCCATGTATATTCTTTTATTAACTAAAAAGATTAAATATCATTGCTCTTCACATTTATTTTTTGAAGGTACATAATACATAAATAAATTTGCAAAATATGTAATTCCGTAATTCCATTTGGCATTCTCAATCTACTAAATGAATAATAAAATTCTATGAAATCACGTTTAGGCAGCATTCCAAATAAGGTTGCCAAGTTATGTTATGCCTACTTTCACATAGCAATGGACATAATCAAATGATTGGAATGTGAGCTAAGCTCCCTCAGCTGTGAGGGAGACTTGAGAGTAGTGATGAGTATAATTGAATGACAATTATAGGATCATTCGATTATATGTTTATCTTGAGATATTTAAAAATCATTTGGACAACTCATATTCCTAATCGTTAGTAACCTCTCAAGTAAAATCCTTCAATTCAAGTAAATATAGTAAAAATCATTTGGACATTTATTACTAATCGTTCATTGCTGTTTAAGTAAAACCATCCAAACTATATATCATTCAATTTCATAAATATTACAAAGAATCATTCGGATAACTTATATTAGGTACTAATCGCAGCTAATATACCTAAGTAACTATAAAATTGATTTGAAATAAACATCACTTTTAAATAATTAGACAAGTTTAATATTTGATTAGTAAAGACCTTATAGACCACAAGCTTGAATTAAATTCATTTTAGGCGTTTTATTAATATTTTGCAGTTTCTTTAATAAAGTTAAAAATTATATTACTAAGTGTTTATTGTTACTCTTTATTATTTTATTACATTACAGTTTGGAAATCTATCTAAGAGCTGTGTTTACAGTGGTTAGCAGTTCTAACCCTAAGAATTTCGTAATTTGTTATTCGGGTTATTTGAACTCCTGAAACCTTCAAAATGGACATAAACGATATCGATCTATATTGTACTGGAGCTGGTGTTGCTACAATAATATTAAATATTAGCAAATTTAAAGAGAAAGAAAAGTCTTTAGCGGGTTTGCAGAAATTCGCGTTCTGCACGGATATTGACGCATTTTTAAAAAATAAATAGAAATATTTCTAAATAGTCTCAACTTTTGCTTCAAAATTTAAATCAATTTTTACAAAGCTGTATGACATGCTTTTAAATTTTCTTCAATTAAATTTACATTGAAATATTGTACAAGAAATATTACAGCTCTAAGAACTGTTTGACTCTATGCTAAATTGTGCGGAAATTTTATAAAGAATTTTTACAAAAATTTCTTTGAAAATTTTTGGTGCGTTGTTGTAGCGAGTTGTATGCAGCGAAGCATAATTTTTTACAAAATTTTTGATGTGGGCGTGCGCAATATCAATCTATTTACAGCTGTTTGCAGTGACCTTTAATCAACCTTTAACGCGTCTCGTAAACATAACCTCAAATAATAGGGAAGCAAGCAAACGTGCAGACGATCAGCTGATGTCAGTTTGCGCGTTTACTGTGAATTTTCTGCAAGAAATTTACCAATTCTTAGAACATGTTCTATAAAAACTTTGTTGACAAAAATTTTTATGTACTCTGTTTGCAACGACCGAAAATTTTTAAAAAATTATTTTGTGTACATTTTTTTAGAAAATTTGGCATAGTGTCTGTCAAGCAGCTCTAAGAATATTCATCAAAAGGATAAACGTCAAGAATTCTTCTAAAATGAATTGAAGTACTGCATTGAACTAAAAGACATCCTGTACATATTCAGTAACAACTTAAAAAATACAATAAACCACTCAACGTTTTTCTAGAAAATATTGCAAATGTAAAATATCTTCAGCACTAAACTGTAAAAGAAGCTCCTTTAAAATTGTAAATTATATTTGTTGCTCCAGGAATAAAGCAAATAATGGTATGAAAGAAAAGTATTGCAAATGAAAAGACAATATTTGAAATTAATATGGTTTAACTTGTAATGTCATTTTAAAGTTTTGCATACTTATCCGAATTTTACGTTAAATTTTGTTTAAATACATTCATTTAATATAAATTTATCGCTTCGTCTTACTTTTTAATGTTTAGCAAGTTGTTTATATTTTATTTCATTAGTGAAATCCGATACATTATTTTATGACCCGAACGTGCTTTATGCTGTTTTTAAATCTTTGTTATATTTTTCAACCGTATTTCCAAGAAAGAACATGTTCGTAATTTGCTAATTCATGTCTGGCAGAAGACAGTTCTACAGTAAAGAAATGATATCCAGTAGTTTTCCAATATCCAATTTATCGTCTGTATTTTGTTTGGGGATATCGTGTACAACTGACTTTTCTATTTTGCCAAACCGTTCCCTTTGTTGATACTTTGTGATTTTCTCGGGGAGTCAAAATTTGGACACCGTGGAACGCGGGTGTTCACCGCGCCCTCCCCGGTCCAAGCGGACCCGGTGCTTCTCGCGTTTTGTTTCGATCTTTAAGTGTGGCACACGGTTAATTTCGACATTTTAGTGGCCGTGAATTTGCTTTAGTTTTCTATTTGGTTTATGGTTTATGGGCATTAATTTGCATTTTGAGTTAATCCTCGAGGGAGGCCTCTTTGAGGATTAAAATATTGACGCATCATTGTGCGGATGAACGTAAAAATTCATATGCTGAAAGGTGTTACCTGTATTTTTACTAGTATGTGGAGATGAACGACAAGCTCATCGTCCCTGTCTTCATTAGAAGGATCGTGTAAAGAAGTAACCGTGTCGAGCCAGTTATTTGAAAATTATTTAGTCCCACTTTCTTCTTGAGTTTTGGTTTAGTCATTATGAAAATCTCCGTTATGTACCTGGTGTTCTTTGACTCCGCTATCTTCGTCATACTCCCTGGCTGATGGAATCAATATCCCATCTTGAGTGACCATCGAGAAATCTGGTATTCTCTTCGTTATTAAAAAAATTAAAGTTTTGTGTTTGTGGAAGTTAAGTGTTTGAAAATTTATTGGGGTTGAAACCATGCCTTCTCGTAATTAAATTTAGTGTAAATTCAATTCTTTTGTATTTGGAAAAGTTGCTGGAAACTCAAAGGACCTCCACATTTAGAGTAAGGAATAATTGTTTATGTTACATATATTTGTTTGTATTTTTATGTTGTTTTGTTTAAAAGCTTTGAGTATTTAACGTTAATATTTGGTTTATTTTAATGTTAGAAAAGTATCTTTATAGTGTCTTCTTTCCGGAAAAATCTAGGGAAAACAATAGGTAGTTTAAATTCCACAGTAATCTTTTGAAGGTTTTCTTTTTTTGTATGAAGTAATACAAGTTCATATGTTCTAAATTTATTAATAGTTTTAAATCCTGTTCAATTTTGTTTGTTTAGAGGGGTTTAATACAATAAGTATTTTGCGACTTAATGATTTCTAAACGCATTTATTTGACGGGTCCTTCAGACCTAATTTTTATGCAATAATTGTCATTCTTTTATTTGATGTTTGTAAAGTAATAATTTCTTCAATCAACCATATCATTCTGAATCTTTTTGTGAATGTTTATTTTACTCGATTTCAAAGCATAATAATAAATTCATGAAGTTTAACTTTTGTGTTCTTATTTCTAGGAGTTTGTTTTTGTTTTATAAGCTTATTTAGGTGCCGTAATGATGGACCTTGGCTTCTAGCAACCCGCATAATATTTGATTTTGTGAATAAAGCTTTGTTTATAGTTTTGAGAAACGAGAGAGAGGCTAGAGATTTATTAAGTTTATTTTATTTTAAGTTGCGGAACCAACAAAGGTTCCTTGGTAAGTAAAAGAGAATACAATTTAGTCTCCGGACACGATTTTGAAGTGTTTATCTACAGGGTGGCATTTTGGGTGGACCCTATATACAGCGTGTTCGTCGGTGTGGGGACAGGTCGACGAATTACATCGTTTTGTGTGGCACTGTCTCCTGGCGCCCTTTTGGTATCTCTTTTAGGCTTTTCAGCTAAAAGCTACGTTTTAGGCTCAGGTAAGATCATCAAAGCTTGGGTTATTTACTATTTTGGAACCTACTCCCGTCTTCGACATGAGCTATGGGCTTGAACATCTACCGATATCTGGCTTATACGGGACTTGTGCATACTTTTGGGCATTTTCCCGTTACAAACTGTTTAACATCATTTAAAAACTTCTGTAGCATATGAATGAATACTTCGAATTAATCATTCAATTATGCCAATCTACTTGAGAGTAGCTTTGGTGACTTATGCATTTTGTAAAGTTAGGTAACCTTTAATGGATCCTTATCCTTTAAGGAATGACTATGAATATGGGTATAAGTTTGAGATTCATCCACAAATAAAGAAGTTACGGCCATTTTAAGAAAACATGGTTTGAACTCATAAATATTTGCACTTTTTTTAACTAAATTCTAGGTATACTCAGAAAAAAATGTTTCATTAAATGGGTACAGTCAAGGAATATTCAGAAATCTTGACACTGACACTTGTTTACTATAATAATATGGTTTACACAAATTTACAACCTCAAATTGCAATTGAGAAGTGGTAACAGTAACGAGCTCTACTTGAATTAAGACTAGTCGGTATAAGTAATAACCAGTGATGTCTACATGACGTTTTCATTTGCAATCGAGATATTTCAGTTGGAAAGGTTTATATAGTTTCTTTAATGTGACACTCATTTTATTAGATGCCAAAATACAATTCAATGGAAAAGCCATCAGTTAAGCAATTGTACAATTTTAAGAAACTCGTAAACCTTGTGGAAAAAATTTTGCTAATAACAGCATGATTGAAATGTATCATTTATCTGATTTTGAAATCAGGAACAGTAGAAATGATTATTTCATACATACACTTAAGAGCCAATCAGAAAGCTGTATTGACCAACCTAGATGAGTTTTAAATCAATAATATTTCGATAATACTGCAAATAGGTTTTCCATGGTAACACTTTTGATTTTCAAAATTGTGTTAACATTCTTCACAATTTAACTGCAATAATTTGAACATAAAATAAAATTTGTTACTTTTTTTTATCACTCAAGACCTGGAATTTTTTGATTATAAAGGGTTTTCCAATAAGAGGTGTTATTTTGATATTCAAAGAAAAGTGCCATTTTTTAATATAAATGATCGGATGTTTATTTCATTATAAAGAGGAAGGTATGCCGTTAATAGTGGAAAATAACATCAGGCAAATGACCACCACGACCACGCTTACAGGACAATATCCTTTTCATGAAATTTTCCATAACCAAATCGCAAAGTGGCTGCCCTATGTCCTCGATAGCCTCACGAATTCCATCTTTGAGGTCTTGAATCGACGCTGGGCTGTTGGCGTAGACCTTCTCTTTCACGTGGCCCCAAAGAAAGAAGTCGCAAGGTGTTAAATCACAAGATCTCGGTGGCCAATTGTGATCACCTCTTCGAGAGATAACACGGTCCGGAAACTTTTTCCGTAAAAGATCAATGGTTTCGTTGCTTGTGTGGCACGTAGCGCCGTCTTGTTGAAAGTAAACGTTGTCCAGATCAATACCATCCAATTCCGGCCATAAAAAAATCGTTAATCATCTCTCGATAGCGCAATCCAGTCACCGTAACTGTTGCTCCAGCCTCATTTTCGAAAAAGTAAGGTCCAATGACTCCGCCGGACCATAAACCGCACCAAACAGTCACACGTTGAGGATAGAGAGACTTTTCAACAATAACTCTTGGATTTTCTGAGCCCCAGATCCGACAATTTTGCTTGTTGACGAAGCCACCGAGGTGGAAATGGGCCTCATCACTCAAGATGATTTTTCGATGGAATTCTGGATCATTTTCATGCATTTCAACGACCCAATCAGCAAAGACACGACGTTGTTGATGATCGGCCGGCTTGAGTTCTTGTGTTAACTGGACTTTATAAGCCTTAAGACCCAAATCTTTATGCAAAATACGGTGTAATGACGTTTGTGGAATGGCTAATTCCAAAGAACGACGAGGAATGGACAAACCTGGGTTTTCTTTAACACTTTCGGCTACAACAGCAATATTCTCGGCTGTTCTTGAGCGACGTGCACGGGTTTTATTCTTCACATCACTAACTTGTCCCAAGAGCTCGAATTTTTTCACCAATTTCTGTATTGCGGTCCGACAAGGTGCTTCACGGTGACCCAAAAATGTTCGAGTTTTACGAACCGTCTCTGCCAAATCTTCACCATTTTTATAGTGAATTTTAATAATTTCAATGCGTTGTTGAAGCGTGTATCGTTCCATATTTATTAATGGCGTAGTTTCTACTTGTCAAATGTCAAAAAATGATAGCTTCAAAAGTGACATCTACCGAAATAGCGGGCTATTCAAAATAACACCTCTTATTGGAAAACCCTTTATTACTTATGCATCCTGCACAGTAGCAAATCATGTCAATTTGACAGCTTAAAAATCATGAGCTTGGAACGCCATGGTTGGTTTATACTATGAAATTTATTTCTAATTACCTGAATGACCAGAAAGTGAAAGATTGCTCATTCATAAAAAAAGTTATGAGGTTAAGGATATTAATTGAATGATACCAGAAAGATGATTTTAATAAGCTTACAGAGCACTTATGGAGGAACAAGAATTTGGTTATGGGAATCCGCAAATTATGTGTTTTAATGTTTGCTTTACAAAATCATTTCAAAAAAATGTTTAGCACTACTTATTTCCTATATGCAAAGGTTGTGCAGAATTTTAGTTTAGCCCATTAATTATTTGAAAATGGCAATAGACCTGTCCAACAAGCTGTCAGATATGGCGGTTGAGGGACACACATAGGGCATACAAATGCAGTTTTTGTGTTTTATAAATACATTTGCATAAAATTCTATATTAGTATAGTATAGTAGTATAGTACAAACTTCAGAAGCATAAACTGGCTTTAATTGTATAACCTAAAAACTGAGTTATTTGAAAAATGAAATATCTCTACATTAAACAATGAATTGCAAAAGTTCACAAAATCTCAAATCACTTAAAAACAATGTACTAAATGCAATAAACACACTGGTCACTTTCTTTGCTAAATTGAGTGTAGATTTTTACTAAAACATTAGATTTAGTAGTTCTTTCAATGGCTTAACATTCTTTTTCTAAGAAGTGTGCATATTTCTCCCTAATCCCTCCCAATATCTCCGCCCATGGTAAAGACATCAACCACAAAAACTGTAGAAAGGTAGAAAGATAGAATAGTAAAAACCATACAAATCTCAACTCAATAACTCACCTTGTTCTTGAAATGCTAGAACAGCAAAGTAATTTTCAGCAAAACTTTGACATCCTCTATCTTGAAAACAAATGAAGATCAAACTACAACTTTTGGGTTAGTTATAAAATTAAACCTTGTTTATGTTCCCAAAGTTTGTACCTAACCCTCTGATTACAAACTTTGTTCATGTTGAAGCTTTACAGAAATATGAAATCGCTAGGTACATTCTAGAGTATACAGGGTGATTCTCAACTTATTTTTTTCCTCTTAAAGAGTAAGAGGGGGGCATGCATTAACACAATACGCATAGTTTCGAAGATTTAAGCTTTAAATAATTGGACCCACCGTTTGATATCTGAAGATTTTTGCTGATATATTCAGTAGGCATAGCTCATCTAGCCACTTTAATTTTGACCATCTCTGACCTTTGAACAAAACTTGTCTGAATGACATTCTGTCATTTTAAATGCTTTACTTACTTACGAAAAAAGAAATATTTGCTTGTTTAATTCTATCATCTTGTACCCCTTACGTAGTGTCAAAGGTTGGTAATTGATTAAATCATCTTCCATAATTTTCCATTTTATACTGAATTGAAGAATGTATACAAATGAAAAATTTGTAGGCATGATAATAGTTTACAGTGAAGCACTACAAAATGCTGCTGCATGATTGTATGCAGAGTGTTTTCTCAATAGAAGGCATCCTACATCTCCAATGTTTCTGTCTCTAATTCAAAGAACACATACCTCAGGCAAACTGCAGCCACGACAAAGACATGTTGATGGAGGCTTTCAAGCAGACAGGCAAGCTATTGATGATGAAATTATGGATTTAACCAAAGAAGATCCCACTTTAAGCATGTACCAAATTGCTTGGGAAGTCAATACCTTAAATCCCCTGTTTAGCAGACAATGCACGAAGAGTTACTGTTCCCGTCCCACATGCAGCGTGTACAAGCTCTAGCACCAAGGGACTATGAACACTGCATTCAATTTTGTGAATGGTTCTTGGAACAGAATCTGAGAAATACCAACGTTCTGATGAATGTATTGGCTTGTGATGAATCTGCCTTCACAAGGAACGGAATTATAAACTTGCACAATATACACTACTGGGATGTAGAAAACCCTCACATCGTACACAGGTCCAATTACCAGCAGAAATCTTTAATGAATGTTATTGCGGGAATTGTAAATGGTATGCTAATAGGCCCATTTATCTTGTCCAACCAAATGACTGGGAGAGTGTATTTAAATTTTTTGCAAAAAGACCTTCCAGAGCTGCTAGAAGATGTTTTATTAGATATGCATTGGTATATGTGGTTCCTACATGATGGAGCTCCCACACATTATGATAGAATGGTACAACAACATCTAAATACTGATTTCATTTAAATCTAATAGATTTTTATTTATGGGGGCATATAAAGTCATTGGTGTATCAAGAACAGATTGCTACTCAAGAACAACTGCTGTAGAAAGCATTCTGCAGGGAGGTCATCTTCAAGTGTGTGTCCAATCTTGTTATTATTATTATTATAATTATTATTCTTTCTTTACCATTTCTTCAACTTTATTAAACCTAATTTAATTTTGTTACAATCTTCTAATAATTAATGTATTTAATGTTACTTGTTTGTTTTCTCAATTTAATAAACAAGGCTATCTGTGTATTGCAACTTGATTTCCACTAATAGTAGCTGTAGGCTACTCAAGGTGGATTGTTTCAGTTGTGGTAAATGTTTCAAGTCAAGACTAGGCTAGATTTTAAATTATTGTATTACAAAATGCAGTTGTGCACAGAAGTTCTCAAAAATGGTACCCAGTTATTCCAACTCTGAAACTATGCATATATTATCCTTTTATACTCCTCTACTATCGTTTAAAAGGAAAAAAGAAGTTAAGAATCACCCTGTATTTACCACATACAATGCATATACACAAATTATAACCTCTACAAACGTAAACTCAAAAACTGTATTTTGACAGCTTGTCGGAGAGGTCTATAATATTTGACAAATATTAATTAGCGTTGATTTGAAAATGTGATTTTTCAAAAGAGAGTTTAACCTAATTAGAAAAAAAAAATGAAAAATACAATACAAAATTCATTTATTACAAGTAGATCAGATTTAGAATGTACAATTCTAAAAAAGAAATATGTACTTCAAAATTATTAAATGGCTGTATAACACAATTAAAAATATAATAAATTATGTATCCAAATACTCCACATATCACAAACTACTGAAATTTGATGTAGTCAATATAGTTTTTAGGAACAAACTGTTACAATATGTGGGCTTTAATTCTCATTAATTTTGCAATTATGATTTAACAAGCAGCACTTTACAACACCGAAGGTTAATTGAATTGTTTTTTAGATTTAAACAGCAAATGCAGGGTTTGGACTCGCTTCATATTTTATGTAAATGTTCATATTTTTAATGTTGGTTCATAAAAGATGCATAATTTACACATTTCGTTCATTTCGTTGCATATTTTAGTTACAATTTAATGGATCAAATAAATTGTTTTTCAGTTTGAAATGAACGTCTGTTAAACGTGATGCTATAACTTTTTGTTCTGCTTAGATCACAATTTGCATCTAACATCATTTTATAAGAGCACAAGAAAGTTTATGTGCAAAACAAATGAAGATTTAGTATGTTCAACAAACCATTTATATTTAGAAAGCCAAAACTGTATGAGAAGCGATCTCTTTTTCTATAGATCATCCAATGCTGATATACAGGGTGTTTCTAAATTGCATGGAACAACTATAAAGACATTATTCTGCAACGAAAAATAAGAAGAAAATTTAGATAAAACTTATCCCAGAAACGCTTCTTTGTGGAGCTATACCGCCTTAAAGTTTTGCTAAAAAAGGCATTTTTCTTAAATAACTGCGCAACAGTGTTGATCTTTATAATTGAATGGAAGGATACTTTCTACAATTTGGCGGAAGAAAAAGAATGAGTGGTGACATCATCAACAATTTTTTAAAATTGCACTGTATACATTATTTTGCATATTCTGATAAGAGATTTTGTTTCGCTTTTCAAGTATGTAAACATTTAATAGGATTACATAATAAAATTTTTGAGATAAACACGAAAAAGCAAATGACGTAATAGTAGTAAGATTTTAGTTATTCTTTTGTTTTGAGAAGTTATTAAATAAAAACTGTTTTTTCAAACAAAAGAAATTTTATGATGCCCATCATTATATTACTGGTAATAATTTATATTTCAAATGAAAAAAATAATTAAAATCAGTCAAGGATATTATCCTTTTTCTTTTCTCTTATTTCATAATAATCAATCATAGATGTCTGTACATGTTACAGAGACCAGCTTATACCTACTTTCTAAAATCATGAGAACAAGTATTGTAGTTAAAATCAGCTTAAAAAAACGTTCCATGCTAAATATTTTCATAATAAAACATTAACAAGCGATACAATATGAGAATGTAAGCCATAAAATATCTTTTTACTGGAATTAGAACACTTAATCTTTGATAGATATTTATAAGAAATCATCTATCAAAACAAGTTAATACAATCAATCAGAAAAAAAACAGTTCGTGGTAACAACATTCTGGAATAATTCTAATAATTATTGTACAAACACAAAAAAAATTTTGATAAAAAATAAATGAGCATGCAACAACATACAAGGTTGGCCTGTGAAATAGATCAACAAATTAATAAATTCAAGGAAATATAACACACAAACCTTACAAAAAATGATTATAACTTCAGAATAAAAAATTTAAACTACAGTTGTAAGATTTCAAAAGCAATGTAAACATTTCCAATGATCTTCAAGAGTTGCAAAATATGTTTTGACTATCCACAAATACATATTTAACAATCTTTCATTTGTACTAGGTACCAAAAAAAATATTCTCTTGAAGAAATCTACAATAAAAAAAAACTTACCAAAATTCCCTAGTTTGAAATCAAAGCATGACTTATGAGTTATTTTTGTTTAGTAATTTTTCTTAAAAATTATAAGACTTCGAGGTAAACAAAATATAGCATTAATTAACATCCTAAACTGATTGTGAATATAAGATGACCTTCACAATCTTCACATTTATCACTAAGGAATTATATACAAGTTTCCTTGTTAAAATATGTATATTTATTTGAATCACCATAATTCCACTGTTAAAGAATTATTTGTTTCTTTTTCAAGTTTTGCTCGTACAAAACTAATATGTAAATAAGTTTTGAGCCATAAATTTAATTATGTACTCTACACTCTACATGCCCCTAATATCAATAAACCCTTTTCCTTTACATATATATATATATACGAGGGCTGTTTGACGGAAGTGTGACATTTCAATAAAGAACAGGTTTAGCCTAGATTTTTTTTATTATTTTTCAACATAGTTCCCTTCAAGTGCTACACACTTAGTCCAACGACTTTCCAATTTCTTTAAGCCGTCTGAGAAATGTTCGTTTGGCAACTCGTCAAAATAGGCCTCCGTTGCAGCAATAACCTCTTCATTTGATGCGAATTTTTTTCCTGCGAGAGATTTTTTCAAATTCGGAAATAAAAAAAGTCTCTTGGGGCCAGATCCGGTGAGTATGGTGGATGGGGAAGCAGTTCGTAGCGTAATTGTACCAATTTAGCGGTTGCAATTGCAGATGAATGAGATGGGGCGTTGTCGTAATGAAAGAGCACTTTCTTACGTGCCAAATGTGGGCGTTTTTTTTCTTTAAGATAACATCAAAACGGGTCAATAAATCAGCATAATATTGGCCAGTTATTGTTTTACCCCTTTCCAAATAGTCAATATGGATTATGCCTTTAGAATCCCAAAAAATAGTCGCCATGACCTTATTAGCCGAGTGACCAATTTTAGTCTTCTTTGGTGCACGTTCGTCTGGTGATATCCATTGTTTCACTGTTCCTTTGTCTCAGGGGTATGGTGGTGGATCCAGGTTTCGTCAACAGTCACATATCGGCGAAAAAACTCAACTGGATTACGTTGTAACATGACCAAACATTGATTTGAAGGTTGAACACGAATTCTCATTTGGTCCACTGTGAGTAATCGCGGCACCCATCTTGCCGATACCTTTTTAATATACAAATGTTCGTGTAAAATATTATGCACCCGTTCGATTGAGATGCCAACAGCATCAACTATCTCGCGCACTTTCAAACGTCGATCAGCCATTACCATATTATGGATTTTGTCAACGATTTCCTTAGTAGTGACCGTTTGTAAGGGCCCGGAGCGTTCACCATCATCAGTGCTCATACGGCCAGTTTTAAATGAATTAAACCACTTGGAAACCATTCCATGCGATGGAGCAGATTCACCGTAATATTTCCGTAATTTCTCCTCAGTTTCTTTCACTGTTTTTCCACGTAAAAAATAATGTTTAATTAAAACACGAAATTCACGTTTTTCCATATTTACAAAATAGCACAAACTTGATTGATTTCTATGACTGCCAAATGTATACTATTTCACAGATTGACATGAAATTTGGAGGTTAAGCCTCTAAAAGACTGACGTATATGCTAATGTTTTCGATTTACCGATATCAGCGCCATCTAGCGGAAAGTCACGCTTCCGTCAAACAGCCCTCGTATGTGTGTATTTTTATATAGAATTGTAACTTTTTACCTGGAGTTGTGGAGGTTGTTGTAGTATTATCTGGATCAGCTGGTACTGTTGACGGTGTAATATCTGGCGATACTGTAACATCATCTTTCACTGCAGTTGGTTTAACAGGTGTATTAGGAACATCGCTAGGTTTTATCGTAGAAGTTCCTAATTGTGTAGAAGCAACATTACTAATTACTGCATCTGTATTGGCAACTGTTGATTGAATTAATGGTGCACTTGTTGAAGATTTCTCCCCTGTAACATTTATAACTGAAGCACCTGAAAGAAAGAAAAGGAGTGATGATTTTCAATCTGAACCTGAAGTTAAAAACAAACGTCAGTTACTTGTAACATACATACATTATTTTATTTGCTGACTAATTCTTTACAAGGTTACATTATTTAAAGTAAAACAGAAACGTTAAATACTTGCCTCTAACATTATTATCAAACAAACACAACAAAAAGACAAGCACCGCAATATGACATTTGTTACCAATCATTTCCGTGACTTTTCTAAACACTTATTAGAGATTCAAGATAAAATTGGTAACAATAAATATAAATATCAGCTGGAATGCTGGAAATTATTTCTTGAAGGTGAAAGAGGAAACGTTAAAGGGGGGCGAAAACCGGAAAACAACTACGTCAAATCCAAAAATCAGCATAAGAATCTCACTGTAACAAAATATCCCTATGTCAAGTTATATACAAGGCGTCCCAAAAAACGCAAACACCCAGGTTTCCTCTGTTTGAGCTACTTTCGCACTCGCTTGAAGTACAATTATCATTTTTGCACATGGATAGTTTTCAAATAGAACTATTCAGTTCCAGTATCAAAAAATGATAGCCGCGCTTCAAACAAATGTGCGAATAGAGCAAAAGAAAAATTATGGGTAGTCCACGTTTTCCGGGACATCCTGTTTACGATTATTTTATTATACAGTAAAATTCTCGGCCCCAAAAAATTAGAACGTTTGTCAGTTTGTCGTGACGATCTGGAACGTGAAATACGTAATTTCTGTTTATCGTAGAAGTTTGATTAATATCAGAATTCCATTTAATAACATTTTGGATGGCTCTGGAATGTTACTAGGGAATAATCATATTATTTGGTTGGATACCTTGTTTACAGTGTTGTTATCTGTCAATTTGCATACTAAAAATTTAAAATTAAAAATTAATTTTTAATAGTTTTTTACAAATTTTGACTTGATATGTAATTTTGAAAATTTCATTTTCAACAATTATTTAAATAAATAATTATCAAGTATGTTAAAGAACATTAGGTTCATTTAATCAAGTCTGTTATTTTACATTACGTGTAAAGTTCATTTTTTTATTTTTCAGAGTGGATGTTCACTCAGCTATGTTTCTCAGTCTGGTTTTTCTAGTTTCAAACAACCGAGACTAAAGGCGTTTTTTAGCATTGAAATGTATTCATATATAGTTTTGAGAAAGTTCTGAAAAGTATGCATGATGACGTCATTGGTTCGTGACTCCCCAAAATAATTTGTTTTTAAAACGCTTTCTGTGTTTATCGTGTTTACTATAACCTCAAAGATAACATAAACAGTTTCATATAGGCCTTATTCTCTTACTAAGATTTATAAGATAAGAAATTAATCTAAAACATATTTCAAGTAGGTATAACTAATAAATCTAAATATTCTTAAAAGGTGCTTGAATGTACAGAGTGTATTGTGTTTTAGCAATAGATATGGAAGACATGTTGCCACTCATTTTAGTTAATAATGATACAGTAAATTTACAACAAATGTTGCTGCTTCATTGGTGGTTGAGTAACTTTGAAGAAGAATTACGATTATCAAAAACATTAGTGTTAATGTCTAATATTCCCCATGTGAGAATGGAAAACTACTATGAAAAATGGCTTGCAAATTACTTAGATTTTGATTTCTTTCGGTTATTTCGGATGACAAAACACACTTTTCAAAAATTATTAACAGCTTTGCAGTGGGAAGAAAAGATTCTGCCACTCCCCACTAATAAAAAAAGTGTTGGGAAATGTTCAAACCGCCCGTTGGCAACGATTTGAAATGTAATGCAACAGTTTTGAAATCTTACGCTAATAACGTCATCATTTCATCGCTAAAATTCGAGTTTTTTAAAACACAAGAAATAATTTTAAAACATTGTGCCGCTAAAAAACGCATTAAATGGGCGCATTCAGGCGCACTCAACAGTTGACTCTCAGCGGCAATTACGCTGACAGTGCTGAGCAACAGTGCAATTCCAGTCACTTAAGCTGCGGAAACTCTGTGACTCTTCATCGTTAGTAACTAAATTATTCAACCGTTGAGGTCCACTGAATGCCCCTAAACCAATCCAATGCCACTGTCAAGCCGGCCTCGGCTACGCAGACCATAGCCGAATCCAGCTGTTCAGACCGTAGCCGATCTCGAGATTTTTTCTTGTTAACTTTTTTGCATTGAAAAACAAAAAAGGTTGTCGGCTGTATAAGGTTTGGTATGTATAGGAGAAAAACACGAACATCGGGACCTCTACTGAAAATAAAAAACTAGTTTAAGAGTGATCATCGGGTGATCACACTGCTACTACAACATATCATCAGAAACAATAATAACAATAAGTCCATAAGTGCCGGCTCTGGCAACGTTGGTTGTAGCTGATGATCACAGATCACTATTTCTTTCGCCATTTTGACGAGATTTAGCGCCATCTTTTGGTTAATTGTTGAGAAAATTTATAATTATTTAATTTTAATTTGACACAATATAAAACTGTGTCGTGTGTGTTATTTTGTGCTCGATTAAAAGCATATTAAAACTAAATATATTTTATTTTACTTTATTCTACTTTGATCTAATCATCTTAATAATTAATTCTAACATTAATGATTTTTCCCTATACTAATATATTCTGCCTCTTTTTTTGTTTATAACACTGATTGCTATTTACACTCCTTTAACGAAAAGCATAGTAGCTTCTTTGAAATAATGTGGATTTTTGGCACTTCACATACGCATGTTTTGGGCATTCACGTAACCGTTAATATGAAACCATACCTCACTAGACAGAAAGTAAGGTTCCAATTTCATCATTATTTAATTGGTTTTAAACCACTGACCAATTTTAAGTCTCTTTTGATGATCTGAGTAACTAAAGTTCTTAGTACATTTGCAATTTGTACGGATGCATATGGATATCTTGACGTAAAATGGTGTGCAACGTCGGACGAGATAAGCCTTATTGTTGCGATAGCTTTTTTACAGAAGGGGTGGGTTGTCCATCAATTGCATTTCTGACATTTTCTATAACATTTTCTGCTCTAATAACTTTTGGTCTTCCACCTTTTGAACTCTTTAACACATCCAGTTTTATGAAAACATTCAATTAATCGTCTAACCTGTACAGAAAACTGATGGTTAGTAGAAGGGGTATATTGGGAAACCTTGGTCTAAATTTATCAAAATCTGTCTCTGCAATCTTCAACCCAATATTGCCATTCTTCATTATCCAACCTTCTCTGCCGTTTCTGTAATAACTTTTTAACAAAAATACCTTATGTTCCTGTGTGAATATAATTGATTTTGCAACAAAATGTATGCCCATTTCACGAGTCCTCCCTCGAATGCTTGGGAATAGCCAACAGTCTTACAATATGAGAACCGGCTTTTCTTTAAAAAGTTCAACCCTTGTTAATCGAACCATAGTTTGCTGTGAATTTAAAAACTGACAAAAAGTCAACTGTTTGACATTTGTTTGGTTATATTTCCTATTTAACTTTTGTACAAACCGGTTCATTTTGTTTATTTTCTTTTTCTTAAATAAGTTTTCTTGTTTATTATTAAATTCTTAAGATTTTATAATATTTATAATATTCTTATTGTATTTCCTAAGAAAGCAAATCTTATTTCTAACCAGCATAAATTGAGGAATCTTGACAATTGACATTTATTATAGAAAACAAACTAGGTATACAAACATGATCCAT
Source organism: Ignelater luminosus (assembly GCA_011009095.1). Taxonomy (NCBI): domain Eukaryota; kingdom Metazoa; phylum Arthropoda; class Insecta; order Coleoptera; family Elateridae; genus Ignelater; species Ignelater luminosus. The sequence goes on from VTPC01090049.1 coordinate 24,272, forward strand.
TTTGTTTTTAAAATCTGTAATTACACAAAAGTATTCCTGAATTGCAAGACGTGTTGCCTGTTTCCAAACATTCAAGGGAGGAGCCGTAAAATGGGCATATACTGTATTGAACTAAACTTTCGTGCAATTTGACAGTTACAGTTGTTACTTAATCACTGACGCAAATGAATAAAAGAATAAATGTCATTATATATTTTGCTTTGAATAATGTGAATTAAGATGGAATTAAATTATTAACTTGAGTTGTTATAGGTTAGATTGTTTTATATCAACGGTTACGATTACCGTTCGAATAGATTTGAAATAAACTGTATGATTAGTCTGTAATTCGGCACACCTTGTATAATATTTTGTTTCAATTTACTATCATATCAAGGAAAAAAGGTACTTTAAAGGCGACTTGAAAGCTGTGTTTCAGGTTTTAAATAAATATAATAAAAAATTGCAAGTTTCACGCAAAGAAAAACGTGAAATTTCAACTTTCCACAATTTTCTTTATTGTTAGGGTATTTTTATTACATATATAAAGCAGTTGGCTATGCTGGCTATGTAAACACTGGTAAATATATCTAGTAAATAAAATAAATAACATAAATAAGACAAATACAGACAAAAGCTATTATATATTAATAATTTTTGTTTCCGCAATTGATTTATTGGATACTATGTCAACAACGGACGAAAGAACTGTTTTTGCAAAACTTGAAGCAATTAAAGAAATTCGGTATGTATATTTACTTACAAGTTATATACCCTGATAATATACAAGACTATAAAAGCTTTCAAGAAAATCAATAAATATTGTATATTATGTATTTCAGAGCTAAAACTATACAACTGGAAAAACTAAAAACAAGAATTTTACTCGAGGTTGAAGCATTAGATCAAGAAGAAAAATGTCTATCGGAATACAAACAAGAAATGGATCTTCTTTTACAAGAAAAGATGTCGCATGTGGAGGAATTACGGCAAATTCATGCAGATATAAATGCTGTATGATTAAGAAATTCTTTTTGTTGAAAATGATTTTTATTAAAGTTATTACAGATGGAAGGTGTTATAAAACATGCGGAAGAAAGCCGCAATAGATCCTTAACAACTGCTGCTCGTATTCATGAGGAATATCTTCCGCTGAAATCTGAGATAGATCGATTACGAAGGGATTGTTTAGGTTTAGAACGACTCCCTGAATTACATGAAGAAGAAGGAACTATGGTTACACCAGAGTAAGATTCATAAATAATACAAATAAAAGAAATAATATTCACTCTTGCAGGCGGTTTGCTCAACTTTTTTCTCCAAGTAAATCAAATCCTCAGAATTACACAAAAAACAGTGACTGGACTCGACCTTTAGCTCCTACAGATAGCCCTATGAGCACATTAGCTCCTCCACTGCCTCCAACATTTTTACCACCACCAAATCCATTACGGCTTGTCACTAATAAACCAGAAGCTGGTCGACCAAGCAGTTTAACACAGCCACCACATCCTGGACCTCCGACACCTACCTTCAGGTCGGATTTTGTTAATTTAAGGTGCTTTTGGTTTTTTTGTTATGTATTTTGATATCTATAAATAATCATTTCAACATTTCTATGTATCCCTTTTTTTAAATTAAAGAAGTAAAATCTTGCAAATAATAATTAAGTCAAAATATTAATGTATGTTAATGTTAGCTTATTATTTTGACTTTAAAACAAAATTAATTTTGCCTTGTTTATTAGGCAGCAACCTCCTCCAATGAAATCGTGCTTAAGCTGCCACCAACAAATTCATCGTAATGCTCCGATTTGTCCATTATGTAAAGCCAAGTCCAGATCACGGAATCCTAAAAAGCCAAAGAAGAAGGACCACTAATCTACGAATACCGAAATGAAAATGTATTTTATAAATCTTATAAAGTATTTATACATATTTACTTAACTGTGTACGAGTATATGTCAGTTTTAATGTCTTCTGCTATCAATAAATACGTGAAGTGTAATTATTTATTTGTCAAATAATTTCATCTATTCAATAATAGCAAGTGAGATGAATACTACTTTTTGTGACTATTTTTTCGAATAGGTACATAACAGAAATGTAGCTGATGGATCATGGGTGCAGCAACAAAAGCTTAAATTTAAGAAAGGACCTAAATATTTGTAACTCAAATTTGAATAACAAGGAAATAAAAATTTAAAAAACCAATCACCCTGATTTTTATCATACAGATTGTATCCTAAATTCAGCAATAGATGTTCCATTAAAAAAATTTGGCATCAAAGTAAAAAGTAAAACAAAAGACGATCGCCAAAATGATTTTTCTGTGATCAGGAGTAAATTCTCTAAAACTCCCTTTTTGTGTTCTTTTCTATCTTTGCAGCACATTCCTGAGGTATTTCACCTTAAAGGAAATCAGATAATTTCATTTTTAGCAAATATCTAGTAAGCTGTGAACTTTTTTGAAAAAACATCGGTAAAGGGATCTCCAAAATAGGCAACTTTTTGCTAATTTAACCAATTTTGTACTTCTTGCAGTTTCTGACATCTCAATAGTGAGCCACAAATTTGGAACACTGTATATTCAGGCCTTTTTTGCAAAAAAATGTACTAGTTCACTCAAGACAATTTAATTTCTTTTAGTGGTTTTTAAAGTTACTGTCGCACCTTATGCCATCAAATGAATTGGGTGTTGTCAATGATCAAGCTGCTACAGTAAAATAAGTGTTGAAAAAAGAGATGTTATTAAGGTTAGTTTTTCTCTAATATCTCCTTAACTGTTTGAGGTACAAAACATTTGCACTGGCAAAGAGATAAGGTATATCTTTATTTTTAAAATACATTCTATCTATTTTTGCTGAAAGTGCAGTAGTTTGGTTACAAATGAAATCTAAAGATTGCAAAAGTTCTTTAAAATTTAATAATAATAAAAGCAAAAGTTATGGAGTCTTAAAACATTTCTCAACTTTTTGGTCAACCCCATTTTACGGCACTTCGCATAAGTATAGTTGTTGACATTTAGTAAACCATTCTAAGCTGCAAATTTTATAATAACTAATTGTGTTGTAGAACTGATTGTTTACAAGATATTCACAAAGAACTGGTTTCTGTTACCTTTCACCCACTGTAAAAGTTTTAGCAGGAACTATACAAAAATTCAGCTTTCTGGGAATCTTTCCGCAAGTTTACTATATTTTAATGTAATTAATAATTTAATCTAAAAAAATAAGTGCCTTCAAACAGTGACTAGAAAAGTTCTTGTATTGTTTTCATGTCTAACTTAAGATTTTGTTAGTTATTTATAGATGATTTGAAATAAGTTGACAGTTAAGTAAGACTTACAATTAACCTTTTAAGATATTTACTTATTTAAAAGCGACTTAAGTATTACAACAATTTTAAATGCCAGCCATGTAATTTTATGCGGATTTAGAGAATTTTCAGGGTACTTCTAAGGTTAGGCATCAGAAGCTGCTATTCGAATGAAAGATAAAAATTGAGAAAAGCAGGACAAAACATAACACAATTTATGAAAAACAGCATTATCACAGTTTATTTTCGACATAATCATAAAAATCATTACAAGTAAACTAAAACTTGTTAATTTCACAATTTGTTTAATCAATTCTACATATCTATAAATATTTATTTATTAATAATATCAACTTTGCACAGCTCTCGTTTAGATTTGATTTCTTCTTGGTCTTGAATACAACCATACACGGAACAAAACGTGAAGCTGTTACAGGGGGATTTACATTTAGATTCCATATTGCTGAGGATCAATAAACTTATGACACTCTTTTAAAATAAAATGCAGTTACATAAGTTGCACCAAAAATGCAAAGAATTAATAGTAAAAATATTAAATAATGGCTTAATTCACCTTTAAACACATAGTAAACAACGCATAAACTGATACAGACAAATGAGTGCCTTCTGTCGTGAAATCTTAGTTAGGACACGAAACTAATGCAAGAACTTTTCTAGTCGCCGCTTCAGGGGGTGTTTATTTGCATTTATAGACATTCCTATTATCAAATAGTCTATTTACCATGTTGATGGTGTTATTGACAAATTTTTTTGGCAGTTTTGAAATTGGAGGTTGACAATCTAAAATTTGAAGTTGAAAGTTTGAGAATATTCCTAAAAAATGAACTATTCCATTTTACATATAACAAGGCAAAATGATGTATTTATAGATATTACATAAAACTTGTGAAAAACAAATAAAAAGCAATTAACAAAAATTTGATGTACTAACAACCTTATAGAGCAATGACAATTCATAGATGACAAAAGCACTAATTGCAATAGTGTTTGTGATCACCTGATCACATGGATTTCTTTAAATATATTTGTATTTTTATTTTCAATTTTTATCATAATTATATCCTGAATATATTTTTAACTTTAATTTTAAATCCACACATCTCAAATAATATGAAAACTAATAATCTTTAATTTTGAATTCTTGCATGTTCCTTGTTCTCAAACTTGTGCAAACAGTTTCATATACGAATTAACTTAAACTTACAAAAGATTTTCTAAGTTCTATTATTGAATTATACTCAAACACAAATTTTTACTATGTATATAGATTTTTAGTTTAGTTATTTGTATCAGACTGTGAGTTCAGTTTTTGAACTGTAATTTTGAAAATTGTTCGAAACTGTAGGTTAATTTGCAGCCCAGTATTAGATACATATTTGTTGGTAACATCTTTAGATTTTCAAAAACATTTGCTACCAACAATATGACCCAGTTTCTAACAATTTCAGTAACTTTGTTAAAACCATGTTTCTAATAATTTTATCTTTGGTCTGGACACATCTTTAGAAACAAAACAAACAAATTCAATCAACTCTTCCTAACTTTCCCTAAGTCAAATTATTGCCACATTCATTTGAAGCAAGGAGTGTTAAGTATACTGCCATTTAAATTGTTTACTTTGACTTAAAGGAAGTTGATTATAATTAAATAAGCCATGTTAGTACGTATACCTTTATTCGAAAAAATGTTAAGCTTCTTGTTTTTGGAAAACCATTCATTATATATAATTTTAAGTATTATATTGGATATAATACATAAATATTATATATAAGATTGAGAATAAGCAGCTTTTTTTCCTAATACCATCTATACCACAATAAATAAATAATTTCAAATGTACAAGATTACACTATCTATGGTAGTAAATAAAACTACAATGGTTGCATTATTAATTGTTTGGATGTAGAAAATTAATAGCAATTAATATGTTAAAATTGTAACTAAAATATTTGTCCTAGGATGAAATCTATGGTAAAAATGCTCCAAATCCAAATGTTCGTTTGATGGAACTCCAGTAATAACGTTCCCAATTTTGTTTGGTTACATCAACTTCAGATTTTGGAACACCAGTTTGAACTAGATTAATTTCTGTATGGTCACTCTGGAACAATAAAAACATGTTTATTAATATTTATGTTGCATACAGACAAACAATTAATGGAAGAATGTACTTAGGGAAACTTCTTAATGCTAGAATCATAATTGTTCTATTTCCACAGAAGATGTGACAGAAAATAAGAAAGGTGAATTCTATGTAGAATATTCTTATGTGAAAAATGTGACTGGATGTAGTCCATGATAAAAACAAATAGGAATAGTAACATTTAGGTGATTTAGCAGCACCAAAACATCTTGCTAGAAGCAGCAGTAGATTGAAATGTACAAGGAAGTGCACAAAGTAACTTATGATGCACCTGGGAGCAAGTTTCATAATCAGATTGATCATATCTTAATAGAGTTCCAAATCAAATTTCCTGACTTTCCCCATGAATTCCACAATTTGTTTCACATGCAACAATCTGTCTTGCACAGAAATTTCTAAGTTTGTGTTTACATCACAAGTCTCATAAAGATGTATGAAGTGGTTAATTGTTGTCATGTCATTGGCAAAAAAACGGGATCCTTATCTTACCTGCTGCAATTCTTACTTCTGCAAAATAATTTTGAACTAATTGATTTAATTGCTCAAATAAAAACAAATGTATATATTAAAGTAAAAAACACAATCGTTGTGACCTCTATTAAAAAACGAAAAGGTGAACAATACTGTTATGGTAAGAGTGAAAAATTTGTCAGAAGGATCCCAGAAAGTTGTAAAATCGTCAGATCTGGAGATCTACCGTCAGCTCTGGCAATGGTGGATTGTAGCTGTTTTTGCCTCTTTTCTGCCATATTTACAAAATCTGGAGTCATTTGTTAGTTTATAGAAAAATATAACAGCTACACAAAACTGGATGTATCGAACCTACATTTTTAGCAGACAGAGGCCACCCACGAAATGTACTACTGACACAGGTAGAAGAGAATATTTTAAACTCATCTGATAATGACCCAAGCTTAGGTACCTGACCTGCTACAAAATGAATAATGTTTGCCATAGTAGTATTCACAAAACTTCAAAGGAAAATGGTCTACACCCATATAACTTTCAAAAGGTTATCCACACTGTTTGAGATTCTGCTGATAGTTAAATGGACAATTAGATGCTATTCCAGGATTTATTGGTTAAGTTTTGTAAACATGAACCATCAAATTTAGATTCGGTGTTAATGTATGGGTTGGAATTATTAGAAATGCTTGAATTGGGCCTCATATTTTATCTCCTAGATTAAATGCAACCAATTTTGTAATTTCCTCAAAAATTATCTACTAGATTTATTGAACAATATTCCGTACGCTGTTAGAAGAGACATGTGGTTCCAAATGGATGGAGCTCCAGAGCATTGGGGTGCTTAAACGAGACAATGGCTAAACAAAGCATATCCAGAAAAATGGATTGGGCACGGTGATCTAGTAGAGTGGTCTCTGAGAAGTCCAGACATAAACCCATTGAACTTCTTCTTATGGGATACATTGAAGACTAGTTTACGAAAAAGAAATCCAAATAGAACAAGAATTAATTCAACAAATACATACCCTTGTTTGTTTTCCTATTCCCTTTCCAGTATCATTTAGCTTTTATAAAACACAAACTATTACATTAACATTTCATAGGAAAACTACAATATTATAATGTATACTCTGCATAAATCTTTGCACCACACGAACCTGACGATTAATAACAAATTTTTTTGCCGATAAGTAAGTTTTGATCTGAACATGCAGTTTTTTTATTCATCACAGAATGCCAGCATATTGTGTGAAATATAATCATTTATAAGGCCCACTTTTATAGTCATTAATCATTAGATAATCTTATCGAAGGTATTACTGGCATGGATACAATTGTGAAAATGACAAACAGTTGTATCCATGGCAATAATACCTTCGATAAAGTTATCCAACAATTGTAAAAGCGGGCCTTAAATGCAATTAAAAACAATTGACTGTAATTTATAAATTTAAAACATGCTAATATGAATCAAGTTATCCAAAAATACGGGATGTTGAACATTTTGGTGGACGCCTTGTAAAAATTCTGTACAATACAGCAAAATTCCATATTTATGGTCGCCCTATTGTAAAGAGACTATTATAAGCAGAAGTATAAATAGTATGATTCTAGTTATCATTCAGTTGTAGACGTAGTAAACATTATACGTAAAATCCAAAATTCTGATAAATATCAGGGCATGGTCGTAAAGGAATGCAAAAAAGTTAAGCAAATAATGGATAATTTAAAACTCTTTATTATAAGGAGGTCATGAACAGGTAACAAACAACTGAGAATGTGCACATAACATAGATCAGGGGTAAACAAATATATCTATCTCTTTCTTAGCAATTACAAACCATATTTTTCATCCTTTACTAATTAATTATTTTTGTAAATGATACAAAAGAGATGGATACATTTGTTTTACCCCTACTGTATGTAACATAAACAATGAACATAACCTAGAAATGTCAAAATGTTAATTTGAGCAAAACAATAAATATGATGCCACTAGCTAAGGCACAAGTTTTTTTCAGTCTCTAGAACTGGGATTTTTTTGAATCGTAATGTTAATCAATTTAAGTGCATGAGAACTTCAAAGAAAATGAAGATGAAAATAAAAGTATCAAGAAACAATGCCAGAAATTGAAGGTGAAGTTGTAAGTGTGGTAAAGGTAATAATTAGAAGTATGAGAATATGTCAAGCAATGTTACTTCACCACTGACAATTTTGTGATCTGGTTGCATATGTAAGCAAAATCCAAAGTATAAGCGATTATGTTTGTGCTAATTAATTTTGTTCTGTTGACCAAGGACATCGTTTTTCCTAAGTTGTAATTGTTGATTTTGTTAAAAAAAAGAATTAAAAACAATTTTGTTTATATACAGTGTGAACGCCGGCTGTAGAACGCTTTAAATAAAAAATTCTCTGTGCATCTGAGATCAAAATCCTCGGATATGTCAACCTTATTTCCCAATGACGCATCTATTCAGATGATTTTCATTTTTTCTTGCGGATTCTGATTCTCTTAAAAGTTTTGCATATGGCAAGCATACAATTATGTCAGTGGCATAACTACAAGCTGATTTATTCCAGATAGAAAAAATATGCAATAAATAGCAAACGAAGCCAAGTAAACAGTTTTAAATATTAAACACAGAAACAAAACAACAATTACATAAAAATATCAAACTACAAAACTTTACAACTATCAAATTAAAAAATTTATAAAATCTAGATATCAAATTAAGTGTTCAAACTGGGGCCCATGTACTTCTTGGCAAAAGGCAAGTGACACGTTGCGAAGCATATCTGGGGTATTTGTTTTGTATTCAAGCCCAATCATATTCTTAGAGTAATCATATTTGGATATTTTATCTTTTTAGAATCTATGTATCCTTTAAACATTAAAAATATAATTACAACAAAATCTTACCTTTTGATCAAACTTAATATTAACAGTAGAAAAATGTCCAGTAGGCCACTGTTTATACCTCCACTTCTGAACAATTTTTTGTCCAGGTACAAGTTCATCAAAAACACCACTAATATTTCCACCAAACAATTCAAACACTCCACCTTTAACAGGATCCAATTTCACTTCACTCCTAGTAAATGCTGTGACCATCTCTATTTTTGTTAGAGCATCATATAAATCTTGTGCTCTACATTGAAATTTTTCTTTTAATTCTAAGGTGGATGTGTCAACTTTCTTAACTTCAGGTTTTGAATTAGACACAACAGGTTGCATACTAACTTTCTTATTAAAGCCACTGGATAAGTTTTTTATATTGTCTTGTTTCACTTCATCTTTCTTGGGCAAGATCATGCCTTTTGAAAATTCTTCTTTTAAACCAGCAATATATTCAGACAATTTTTCACGAATTATATGCTTTCCACCATTGTACATAACATCTTTTAAAATCTCACCTTCTCCTTCATTATCTTTTACAGTTATTTGTATCTAAAATATAAAAAAAAACATTTAATTTGACTAGCAAATTTCAATTAAATTAATTAAAACAAAATCTAATAGGATTAGTTATTTTAACTCCATTATAAACGTTAAGGCTTGTGATTGAGGCCTAGTTTTCATTTAAAATAATAATTGAGCTGTAATTAAGGCTTATATAAGAATCCCTTGATGAAGTGACACTCACTGGTATTATCGCAATTGTATTCTATTTTGAACCATTTAGATTTCGTTCATAGCATAGAACTAAGTAAAAGTGGAAATTATAAGCTACTTACATCGATCTCGTGTATATCATTTTCCTCAGAAAGATTGGGAATTACTACAGTACCACTGTGTTCTTCTCCAGTACCATCTACTAATTTCCCCTGCCATTTTAGTACAAGCTTCCATTCATAAAAAAATATTAGTTTTCCTTTCCTGTTGTTTGCAGATGCTTCACCTTCACATTTTTCTACTTCCGTAATTTCTATATTTGCTACATTTGAATTTATTAGGACACCATTAAATAAACTTTTTATCTTTTCTTTTGACCAAGTACTCGCGTCCCTTTCGGTCCAGTGCCAATTGTTTACGTTTGTAGCATCGGGTCGTTCTTCTACAATCCATCTAGGATCGCCTTCGCCCCACTTGGCCATGCTTTAATATGCTTTTTATTAGGTTATGTGTGATTAAGGCGGTTCTCAAATAATCTAAAAAAAGGAGATATGGATAAATATAAAATTAATTAAAATTAGCAGCTAGTTAATTCTAAAAGTGTTAAATTATTTATTAAGAAAAACGTACAATTTCTTTTTAATTTTCCAAAACTTTTTGTAGCCAGTTGAATTAGATTTTCCTGTTTTCGCAGTTATTGTGTAATATGTTTTATATCAGAATTAACTCAATGTTTATTAAATAATACTAATAAAATCACAATGCTATACAGAAGTTAAGTCACACTTCCACAATAAAAATGTAATATGAAACCGAAACTTCTGGAATGCCAATCTCAAATCCGAAATTTCTAGAATGAATGTCAGCTAAGCTAGTCGCAACAATTTGTGCTAGATAGCGCTGTTGCGCAACAGTTCTAGAAAATTCACAAATTTAAAAATACAATATATTTTTATAGTTTAATAAACAATTTATATTTTGTTAGAAAGAAAATTCAGTTTTATTTTAACAGATTAGCTGCTTGAATCTCGAGATGCAGCGTATTACCTAATCAATAGACTTCGAATAGTTATGCTTTATGCACTAAAAAACTTTAAAATATGCCCGCAGTAGGTATAGATTAAAAAGTGTCCTAAATATGCATTAAAATGTGCACTTAAAAGTTTCATTTATCAACGAACTCCTTTGGAGTCGTTACTGAATTTGCGAAGTCTGTATGTCTGCCCGCAATTTTTTTTAAATTCTGAAATTTTTACTTCAGATTTGGATTTTACATCAAAAACTAAAGACTACATGGTGTCTTCGTTTTTTGATACCTCTTCAGGATCAAAATAGCCGCCAAAATTTAAAAAAGTTTCAAAAATTTTGTTTCTACTTTAGAATCAAGTATAACAAGAAGAAATTACATTTACATAACTATCATATGAAGTAATAAATTTTTGAAAGGAAATTTTCTTCTCTTGTCTGACATAAGACAACCTTATATTGGGAAAATATTCTTTTGACGTCGCACGAAACAATTGGAGCAAACTTTAAATTATTTAGTACAACCGGTTTCGGGTAATATTGGGTACTTCGAGCTACGCCCTCAGTCCCCAAACCTATTACCCTCAAATCGATAAAACGTACTTACCGCCCTCGTTGCTTAAATAACTATAAGTCTCTAATACTTAAATGATCGATACTAGAATCTATAGTAGTTTCATTTTCTAATACATTCTTAAAATTTTGAAGCCTGTAATACTTAAGTGATTGATGCTAGAATCTATACAATAGCTTCATTTAATAATATATCCTTAAGATTTGGAGCTGTCTAAAACTGTTGTTTTTATCCAACACTTCGCACAACTTTTTTATAAACACTTTATTTTTAAGTTTGCTCAATTTACGATGTACCAGGTGTATACCTATGAAATGAGACTTTCAGCTATTAGACCACAGATGTCGCTAGGAGTATTTTTAAACTGTCCCAAATGTCTTACTTTTTTCGTCTGTCATCTGTCAACAATATTCATTTCATTGTTTGTGATGTTTCATACAACAACGCATTTTGTTCGCTCTTAAAAATGTCGAATTTCGTGCCTTCAAACTACGATTTGCGGACAACGTTGATTTTCTGTTATCAATTGAAGAAAAACGCTTCTCCAGCTCATCAAACGCTTATAGAAGCTTACGGTGGACATGCTCTAAGCAGAGCACAGTGCTTCAGGTGGTTTGAAAAATTCCGAAGTGGTGATTTTAGCGTGGAGAACGAGGAACGTGGCCGGCCACCGAAAAAGTTTGAGGGCACCGAATTGCAAGCATTGTTGAATGAAGATGATGGTCAAACGCAAGAAATGATGGCAGAGCAGTTGGGAGTGACCCAAAAAACCATTTGCAAACGTTTGAAAGACATGGGCATGATTTTAAAGGTCGGAAGATGGGTGCCGCATGAACTGACTGAAAGGCAGCAAGAGAACCGAAAAACCACTTGTGAAATGCTGCTCTCCCGGTTCAAAAGGAAGTCTTTTTTGCATCGAATCGTTACGGGTGATGAAAAATGGGTGTATTTCTCCAATCCCAAGCGTAAACGATCGTATGGTCCGCCCGGCCACAAGCCAAAATCAACGGCCAAACCAAATCGCTTCGGCCGCAAGGTAATGCTGTGTGTTTTCTGAGATCAGCATGGTATGATTTGGTACGAGCTATTAAAACCAGGTGAAACAGTTGACGGTGCACGCTACCAACGACAATTGGCCGATTTGAACAGCGCTATACACCGAAAACGCCCAGAATATGCCGATCGGCGTCACAAAGTAATTTTTCTTGATGACAATGCACCACCACATCGAACAAGAGCGACCCGGGAATTGGTGGAGACGTACGATTGGGAACCGCTGGTGCATGCGGCTTACTCACCAGACTTGGCGCCTTCCGATTATCATTTGTTTGCATCGATGGGCCACGCACTTTCCGAGCAGCGCTTCAATTCTCACGAAGAAGCCAAAAAAATGGCTCGATGATTGGTTTGCGGCCAAAGACGGCCAATTTTTTTGGCGCGGCATTCACAAATTGCCTGAGAGATGGGTAAAATGTGTCGCTAGCGATGGCTATTATTTTGAAGATTAAATTTGTAACCATTTTTTGTTAATAAACGTTTAAAATTGAAAAAAAAAGTCTCATTTCATAGGTATACACCTATGTACTATCAATATCAACACTTTCGTTTAATGAAAGCCCTTTGATTTCAAGCTACAACATAGATTCACACATACGCTTGAAATTGCTTGAAATAAAAACTAAATCATTGCAAATGGATCAAACTCATTCAAAATTTTTGAATCATTTCAAATTTTCTGCGTAATACACTGCAGCCTCAATCCAGGTACCTCATCGTGTAACAAGAGGCGAAGGAGGTAGAGATATGTCGGTGTCTGCAATATCACTGAACGTGACGTTGGAATACAAAGAGGGTATCAAGCTACTCGATATAAGCCACACGCTAAACACGTAACATGTATCATTTTAGGATACAATACTTGCAATCCAATCATAGCTTTTTGCATATAAGGTGCTGCATCGGTGCAAACTACTTAAATGAACACGTGAATACTAGATTCTTATTCAGTATGAAAAGTTTATCTCATTGTTTTAGAGTGGTTTAATGTTATGTAAGGACTCACATAGTGAAAATATAAACAAAAGTGTATGTGGAACAAGTACTTTTCTGTATATGCATTTTTTAAGTTTTGTAACATTGTAACATAAATCTCGTATACCCTTTATTTGTGTTATCAAGTGTATTTGTATTTGAAAAAAGTCCTTAAAGAGAATTTACCATAACTTTTTGTCACTCTCTATTTCAAAAAAACTAAGAGCTAAATGAGTTTTATTTTACTTTGCTTGCACTATTAATTAATTTTAAATTTAATTTACAAAAATAATTAATTAAATGCAGAATACTGGCCTTTCTCAAATATTTCCGACAAATTCTTTAGATCTGATTCAATTAAGAATTTTACAAGGAGCAGACAAATTTTAAAAGTAGGTTCTGTAAATTCTTTCAAATGAATTTAAGTTTTTGACTTTTCCTTACACATTCCATGCCGTTACTTTACAACAGTAAAACACGCTTCAATTTCCCTTGGTGGCACATCTGGAGGATTATTTTCAATATATATTACATTAGTACTTATTCCATTCAAAGCTTCTTTTATAAATATGGTATAATGAAATGCAACTTTATCTGGTTAGGATATTATTTATACTTTTAAGTTTTATCATTTTCATTTATAAAAGGGACCAATCTGGAAACGGTACTGTTCCTGATATCGGTGCAAGTTAATGCATCTAACTGCTTTTCATTGGTGCCTGTCATGCAAAATACTTCTTAGAATATTTTTTCTCTAGCTTAATTCTAACTTGTGATTTATAGGTTGCTTTTGTCTGAGCAATCACATAGCTTCAATTCAGATATTTAAACAGGATCGTTCACAAATTAAAACTCATCATCCATTGCAAGTACTTGACTACATTTTAACAAAGAGATTTTTTTAACTACCATTTCTAAAACTTTGTAATTGTTTTGAGGTGTACTTCGGCACAAATATCTTTTCTGTTAGTTAGGCCTAAAATGTCTCTTTTAACCAAACCTGTACCCAGACTAACTTCTTGGCGTGGCTCTGATTTTCATGCAGCAAAGGCGTCAAGGGTTGTATCATTCTCCAACAGGTATAAACGCTGATGGAAATATGGTACAATCCTAGGAGTAACTACAGGGCACTTCACTCATCTACGGTTATCTGAGTATTATCAGTTACTACAGACAATATGTGATCTTAGATTGCATTTTTCACACAATAGAGATATTTAAACAGAACTCGGTGGATCTAGACTGGAAAGTCGAAACACACCGCTCAAACTTCAAGGTGTTCGACGTTCCATGCCAAAAGGGCGAGTGACAAGAGAGTGAGAGTGTCACTAACGGAGCCTCCGAGATACCAAGCGATCTCTCTGGGTATTTAGCCTTTCACCGGTAAATGAGTGTACCGATGAGGACTCTTGTTTTCCCTATATTCGTGAGATCTCACATGAGTGATAATAGGCTGAGCAAAAGCTGATGATAAGGGCAATTTAGATAAACCTCCATTACAGCAAAACAGCGACTTCCAAAACTGAAGTATCTGATAAAAGATCTGTTTAGATCACGGACTATTTAATATAACAAAACTTTAGAAAGAAAGGATGGTATATTGCAATCATACAAAAATGATTGAAAATCTTTCGAGGCAGACCTTAAGCAAAATATTTAGCGGATTAATAAATTAAGGAATTAAGGTTGGTGTAGAGTAAAAAGAGGAGGTCAAAAAAAAACAACCTACAACGAAAACCCTCCTCAAATAGAAAAGAAAAAGCAGTACCCAGACTGATGGCTAAAAACAGCAGTAATTTGGAAGAAGGCACTGTGAGGCCAACAGTGCATGTTTATCATGCTATGGCAGTTGATTTGACTATTTCTATTCTTTTGAATATTACCAACTTATATTAGTAATTCGTCTGTTAATGATTTTAAAAATTAAGTATTTGCTTACGCAGAGTTTCGCAATTATGCTACTACCTGATTTATTACATACAACTGATAAATATCTTTAGTTGTCACAATAGCTTCTGTTATACCTACAAAACCATATAATAATTTTATTTCTATGATCATTAGTTCTTCAAGAACAAAAAAAAAACAAAAGTGACAAGAAATTAAAGGACATCTATTCAAAACAAATTACATGAGATTTGCCACTAAAGGTTATTGATTCTAAGTGCAAATACAAATTTCTATAAACTGTACACACTTGCACTTCAATCAATAATATAGGTACTCAGCTTAAGCAGCTCTTAGAGCAAAGAAAGTAAGGTCATTTTGTCTAATTTAGGTGCAGGTCTCTTTAGGAGCTTGAAGATTTCTTTTCAGTCAAGAATAGTAACTTTTTAGATTTAGGTTTGATATCCACTTGATTGTAAACGTCTATGTTAGCAGATTTGCCATTATTTACTTCCCAAATAAATTCTAAAACGATTGAATTCACATATCAGATCAAGATGGGCGAAGCTTCTGATTGAGGGTCCCTCCTACAATCCCACAAATTTACTACTCAGAATAAACACTGTTGTAAAGCCAACTGAGAAAAAAGTACTACGTACGTAGATGAAATCTAAAAGAAGTTTTTAAATTGCATGGAACAAAAACGCATTATTCTACGGTAAAAAACAAGCAGAAAATGTTTTTCAAAAGCGTTTCCCTGCGAGCAAGTGCGGAGCTATGGTGTCTTAAAGTTTTGCTAAAAAAGAAAATTTTTTTAAATAACTCTACAACGGTTTATGCTACAGTAAAGTATGCATTACTTATCAAGGTTCGTGTTTGCATTTAATTAGTCCAATTTGTCCCAAAAGTGGTTTTGGAGGGTGAAGATCGCTCTCCATATTTTATACAAATATGTACTTGAATCTCTGGCGGTTTTTGAAGTTTCTCCAGAAAACCCGAATATTTACAAAAATAATTGAAGAAGCAAAATTCTTTCCTAATGAAACAGGCTATCTAATATTTAGTTGCATTTCATTTCAGACACTTCTTTTGGTAAAACAGTTGTAGAGGTGAAAGTGAACTCTTCCCCCCAAAACCACAAAAACGTGCGAAAACTTCGTTGGAATTGCTCGTACCTATCGACGAAGTCATTTTTTAGATTACTATGTTTATACTCTGCAGAAGGTGAAACATGAGTAGAAGACAAAATCACTTACTGAGTAGTAAGGTGTAGAATTATATTAATATGATCTAAAAATTCTTGATCAAGAACTCATGCAGTACTACTACGTAGAAGCATTTTGATTGTTAATATTAAAAAATATAATAAATGTGTCGATTTAAACAAATTAACCAAAGTAAAAACTCTTTTCCGCCTAGGAAAACTGTGTTAACTGAAATAATCAGAATTCTAACTTACAGAGGGTGCTATTAATTTATTCAAAAATTAAAATTAAGTTGGCACTTTGATTTTGCTTTCGTTTGATACTTGATACATGAACCGTCTCTAAGAGCAAGCAGCGATTAGCAACGCTGTCAGTGAAAGACAGTGAAAGGACGATTGACAACAAAAGTTAATCTCCATAAACGCAAAAGTAGCATTTTTTAAAAAGCGCTTCTTTTGCTGACAGCAGCGCGTCATCGTCAGCGCGATTATAGCTTCTGGACAAAAGCAGTTTTATGTATTTTCCCCATTTATTACCAGAGGCTGGAGATTTCTTACATTACAGGATCGAGCCAGTTCAACATAGGTACTTACTGGAGTACCCATTGTTCAACTTATCACGTTATAGGTAGAGTCGCCGAAGGAAGTGAGAGAGAAATAGACGATTCTATTTCAAAATAAATTATTTTAAATAATTTTTCAAATAGTGTTTATTTACTTTGAACCGTAGTTGAACTCTGAAGCGAAAGATTTCGAACCTTTGATATTATTGCTGACCAAAATATCATTTTCTAGTTGCAACGTTCTTTCTAATAGGTATATCGAATTCACGTTAGAAATGGTTTTAAAGCACTCGTCAAGATGTTAAATAATATTCTACAAGAATAATAAACGTAATAAGACGCAGGAGTAGTTAGTTTACTTACCTACTATCGTAGTAAAATGTCTTGATCCCTCACTTTTTTACAGTTTATCAGTGAACTGTTCTTAGTTAGAATGCATAAATTTTATTTTTATTTGTTCATTCGTTTCCCTTAATAGCAAGTAGTAAGTTGTTTTTAAATATCTCTTTAAATAAGCAAACTGGTGTAGAGCACGATTTCTCATTTTAATGTTATTATTAAGTGACAAAATAAGAGAATAATTGAGTTAAACTGTAGTATGTTTTATGCGAGGGTGGTCTGAAAAGTTTCCGATCTCAACGTGAAGATGGCAGCACTCGTAAATAAAAGCTACTGAATTTCGTTGTTCATCTGTTGACAGTTATTCACCAAAGTTTTGAGCCATTTTGGACGCGCAGTTTTTATGTAACAGTCGTTTGAGTGAGTTGATGTGAGTTTTTTTGTGAAAATGGACAAAATCGAGTATCGAGCTGTCATTAAATATTTGTTTTTGAAAGGCAATACGCCTTCGCAAATAAA
>VTPC01090049.1:46872-122534 GCA_011009095.1 Ignelater luminosus
AAGCTACCCCCTGGACATTTTACAACTTTCCCTTCTTAAATCTGAAGTATGTTTAACATGCAGGGTTGTTGTAATTCGTTAAATCAGTAAAAAAATAATAACAAAATTTATGTTACGAACAATTAGACTCCAGTCTCACAAGCAACATTTTAATCCCTTATTATTATTTAGTCACATAAATAGAAAACATTTTAAATAGCAATGGATTACACATACTACTTGAATGAAACATGCGTATGGTAGGTACTACTAACTATCACCTCTGTATTTAATTCAATTTAATAAATTCCACCAATATTTATTTATGTAGCATAATGCATATTGAAGTTTTTGGTTCTTCGGAAGTTTACAGAAAAAAATCACCAACAGTAAAATTTTAATATTTTTCCGTTTGCAAATTAAAAAGTAAAAGTTCCTACTGGTTATTTATGGCATTGTAGAAACCAGATAAACTATTATACCCCTCACATAAATAGCAAGAACTACCTGCCAATGACAAGGACAATCAGTCAACCCCTATCGATGTTTGCTTAAGTAAAAGTATGAGAGCAGGACCGGCTTGGCTTAGCGATTAAACTTCAATCGCATTTTTCTCGGAAACTATGCAATTTTTACCTACCGTTTTTTATCGCAAATGTATGTACTATCACACTGCTATCCACCTTTAAGAGGATACTCTTTATTTCGGAATCACCCTGTATATGATTACGTGTAAATAAATTGTCATTAAAATAAAATTTGTTTGATAAAAATCCATTGAATAGTTTTTGAAATATGAACTTTCTAAATGAAGGATCAGGACTTTTTGCTAGAATAGTAGATATAATATAAAATCAGAGATATGCACAAGAAATCTCTAAACGGAGAGGCCTCAAGAATCAATTTATTTCTTCACTATAAAGTAATCGTTATTAATTATTATATAAATTTTATTAGTGAACGAGCGATGAAAGCTGCAAGTGCTTTTTAATCAATCTTTTTTATTATACTACTCGACGCAGTTTTAAAGGCTTTTTAACGTGTCAAAGTATTCAGTTAAGAACTGACAACTAAATAAATTTTATAAAGTACATTTAGATTAATAGAATTCTGATAAAAAACTGTAATAGGATTTCATTTCATATCACGTTACATCAGCTTTTTATATTTGTTAAATAGCCGTCAAAGAAGCTCCCCTTTCGGTCACCTTATCTCGCTCGAACCGGACATGAGAATTTACGGAAGTTCGTTTCCTGCCACAAGGGAAGCTAGTCATAGGTGTAACAGATCTTGCAAGTTTCATGATTCCCTGTCAAAATTTCGTAACTTGAGAAAAGAAGGGCAATAAAAAGAAACGATCACTGTTATTTGCCAAAGATTCCCAACGGTAAATAGGGACGTAACACTGAAGCGTCATACGTCATTAGATTCGCGTTCTTACATTTTATACAATGCTTTTGAACGTAAGGTATAAACTCTTATCAGGTTAATAATATCTGTTGAGAAAAGTAGCACCGTATCAGAATAATAGAAGAGTTTATTATTTATGGATTTTATTAGTAGTATATGTAAACAGGGGGTAAGCATACGAGGTATTGAGTAAATGTTTATCGTTATCTTAATTTCATAATTTCCACACATTATTAATAAAAAACTAGCAAATTAAAGCCACAAAAATTAACAAATAAATACTAGAATTTGTGAGAAACTATACTTTCCCGCTATAAATAAAAAATTATTTTATTCGCACTTTGTGAGTTGCGATTACATTATTTCTTTGGCTTCATCCAGTGGGGGCTGCTCTAAGAAGGACACTGGAGCAATGTCCTCTGCAAAATTAATAATGTATTTATTACTGCAATTTCTACAACAGACTATTTTATTTTAATTTAGTTAACGCAATGGACGTATAAAGATGAGATCAACGCTGTGTATGTGTGCACCCTGGAGTACCAAAGTACATAAGTGGCACGAAAACGTGTTGGCGTGCATGCCCACATGCGCCTTATAATTTGCGCATGCACGCAGTTCAAATTTCTATAGTACAGAGCTTCACACTAATAGAAAGTTTTGATAAAATTTGTAGAAAATAGACTTTTCTGATTTTAATTTGTAGCACTACCGTCGCATCGCGTTGAATGCTTAATTTATTCTAGCAACTGCGCGACGCGGTGGTAAGATGATGTTTACTATTGGTAGTTTTGTACGTATGACACCACGTAGTTACATTACCTTTGATTTCATCTACTAGCGATAACGCAGGAAAAAAGCAATAAAACACGACTACTACTACCAAATCATCTTAAGAACCGAAGAATCCAAATTTCTATTGGTTCGAAATTACTAATTATTATTATCCGTAACAATCATGAGCTCAGCGTTGATTAACTTGAACCGATTTTGCATGGTGCCACGTAATGACTTATGTAATAGCATAACTGAATACTGTTCTATCTAACTATCGGCCTATCAAAATCATTCAAATTGTCTACCGTTTACAGAAAGATGTTTTTTGTTTTGTTTTTTTAATTTTAAATGTTATTTTTGTTGAGAACAAAATAATATTGATGTTATTAAACTTAAAAGTGTTTTTCTCAAAACAATTGTTATGTAAGGTACCAAATTCTTTACACCATCATTCAACCAGTGAAGAAGTCTATCAAAATCTGTAAGAAAAAACCGGGATTGTAATTTAAAAAAAATAATGATGACGTCGTATTTCAAGAACATGATCTGTCAAAAAACATCTTTCTGTGCTCACAAATGCTTTATTGGAATGTATCATCGACGTGTTCAAGTATTTTTCAAAAAATAAATTTATAACAAAATTAGGAATTTTATTCCGAACTTTATCACTACTCTGTATAACTAATACGTATACCTATATTGATTGATAAATGTCTAAAGCAAGAGTTAGTAATTTCCGTACCTAAATGTGATCAATCTCAGGGTATAAAGACTTAAGATCTATAAGAATTTCTTGCCTGTTTTATTAGAGATTTTAGAAAAAGTAATTTAACATCAATTGCGAAAACATCTTATAGAATGTGACATCTTATATGAAAATCAATCAGGATTCCGGCCACTTCATAGTTATAACTGATGAGGGTAAGGTAAGTAATGATTACAATTCCGCATTATACAGGATTAAGTGAGAGCTCAGTGACGTTTTTGGTTAGTCAAAAATACCCAATGTACAAAGTTGCCCAAACAGTTGTCCAGCTACGCTGTATTATCCTCGGGTGTAACAAGATTTTAACCTTAGTTTATGGTTTTTGCTTTGCAGACCAACAGATTTCCAATGTTCATTAATGGCTTCATTACATACTTGTATGAGGATCATACGCTCAAGTATTTTATTCGTTTTAACGCGCAAATCTTCAGCTTCCATTAACTAAAATTAATTGTGATTTGAATTCACTAATCTCAATAGCTGTTGATCAATTACTATTTACCAATTTGTTAAAATCGTGTGTGGTATGTTGGTATTTAACAAAAATGACTGTTTCAGCACTAAAAGTGAGATCAACTTGTCATTTAACAACAAAAAGATTCTGGTGGTTAATAAAGCAAAAAGCCTTGGACTTAAATTGGATAATACCTTCAGATTTAAAGATCACATTACAAAATGCACACAGAGAGTGTATACCTAATTAAAGCTTTTGTATCCGCATAGATCGTACTTTCTACGGAAACTAAATTCATCTTTTGTAACTCACTTGTCCTATAGTTTTCTTGTTGCGCTCAGTTAGTTGATCGTGCTTTGACTGATAATCAACATACTCAAAAAGTAGAAAAGGCATGTCTTCGTTCTGCTTAAGGAGTACGCAAATAGGATCTTACTTCACATAAGCATTTAAACTCCGGAATCTCGTTTTTTCTTTTACATTTATTTACATGAATATTTTGTCATCAAATAAATTGAAGAATCGCCTCTTCAAATATTTTGCAATCATCTAGGAACACCCTATTAGCATTTTATGCAAATTTTTGTTTCTGCATATGTCCTGATCTTGATGTCAGCATTACATCTTTGCGGGGTTCTTGTACACCTCTAAACTCTTTCATGTTTCTGAGTTGCTATGGTCATCTGTAGTTTTGCAGAGTTTTGTAGACTTTTAGGTTCTTTCGGGCTTCTGATCTTTGTAAAACTCGACCCTTAAAAATACCAGGGCCAGACACCCATTCCAGCTGCTTTACAAGGAGCCTCAGGCCGGCCGTCTCGTGCAACAGAAATAATAGGTATATTTGTTTGTTCAATCTTCTTAACATTTCCCTTTTTAAGTACATCTCTATCATTCTTAACCATTGTCTTTATTGGGTTTTTGTTTTCTTAGAAACACAAATTAACAGAATATGCGTAAGGTAAGTAGTTATTCCTAGCCTATACGGTAAAGGAGTACGGTAAATGAGATGACTCTCTTTAATAAAATTTTCTGTTTTCTTTAATATTTTCAATACAGCTTCATATTATTTTTTTCCAAGCCGAAACAGTATCTACAGCTCTACCAACCTCAGAAAAGCCCCGAGTGGGCGTGTACGGGGGAGATACATGTTGACCAAGTACACTCGAATCCAAAATCTTTTGGCGAGAAATTTAAATAAAACTAACCACCACCAATAACATGTAATGGATTTAGGACAACTTTTTGTCAGTTAATGTACTTGAGTAAAATTACGCTCCTGATTGGTCGACGTTGTTTGTTATTGAAATTAGTTTGCATATTTTCCGAGGCTTTTCTGAGGTTGGTCGCAATATATTTCTCATATATTTAGGTAATAGCTTTTATATAGTAAAAATATCTATTAAATTAGCAACTGACCATTTCAGAGCTAGAAAGATCTTTTGTTTATACTAGAAGGTAATATTAAGTCACCTATGTTATTATTTTAGCGTTAAAGGCTATCAATTTGCATTACGGTAATTAGAGGCCAAGTCTGCTTACATCTCGATATATCTAATTCGTATAAGTACTCTAGAATATACTACTACATACTATAGGTACTTTTAATAGTTTTTTTGGGGAAGCAAAAGGATATTCTAACTTATATTACATGTTATTATATACTTTAAACTCTACAATCATTCCTAACAAATAGCGTTAATACCTATTTATAGAAATTCACTTTAAGGTTACCATTTATTGATTAACTGGTTTATAAACAGTAATTATTCTTACCACATAAAAACAAACAAGTAAAACTTCTTAAAAGTGTTCTAAAGATCTTTTGTGGAAAATATTATTTTTTCGTACAGGTAGAAAGGCTGCTTTTAGTTAATTTAGTTAGTTCTATCGAAGAAGATATCCTGAACAGCCTGGAGCAGGGTAATGCAACCTTTACTGGACGACTGCCAGAACAGGAGAAACGTTTCTAGGTAGTGTTTAAACAATGCTGTGAAAGGGCATCGATTGGAACAATGTTATATGCTACGATGTTACTATTCATGTGGAATTGCTAAGTTAAGTAACCTTTTGGTATCTTTTTGAGAAAATTACTGTAATTTCTTTTGTTTTAACACTAAAATACATTTTTCAATTTTGATAAATAAAAAATGTAGCAATTACTAGATAGTACTCTTAGTTTAGACTTATTATCTAATGATTTTAAATTCTACGAAACTGCCTGTATGTGTATCTATTCCAAACAATATCCAAGAATATTTATTTTAGTAGTAGTATTTTAGTAGAAATACTGTTTAATCTAAATTTATTTAGGTGGCTTTTACTACTTGTTCAATTTGTTATTTCCTATGCTTAAAATTTCTTAAATAGAAAACTTTTTAAAAAAATTAATACGTTTGCTACTGTTAATATCTGAAATAATAAGACTTTTCTTAGAATTTGCGTCACTTTTTACACATGTTAGAACGTTATTTCGAAAAGAAATAATGTCTGAAGATTATTTCTGTAAGGGAATCTGCTTAGAAATTCTAGAGCATTTGTGTAGTAGATCACACCACAATCGTTGAAAAAATGCCCCTACAGTTAAAAGTCCTAGAGTTTTAATACAAAGCACCTATCACGCCGCATTTGAAAACAAAAACTGATTAATTTCCGTAACAACTATTGGCGATCTTGTTTTACACTAGAAATTTCCATAAAGCTATTTTTCTCTTATTTAAAGATCTGTTACATTTAATGTAACGTTTAGAAAACGGCTATCCTGCACTTTCTGAATATCTTCAGAACGTATTCAATAGACTCACGTACAATTCTGCCTGCACCATCTAACGGAAGAGTGGTTGGGATGTCTATATGTAAAATGCTTTGCGCAGTTTATTTTTATTTATATCTAACGAAATCAGTAGATTTTAGGTGTTAGGTATTTTTTTTGCAACGTAAAAAGTGAAACAACGATTTATACATTGCTTTCAAAACAATTTTAATTTTATGTTGTAAACAATCATACGCAAATAAAACTAGACCTTGCAACTTATCGATTAAGGTCATTTGAAAACGCTAAGTTTCCTGAATAATGTACTGTAATATCTGTGGTAAGTATGTATTTTTTGTATGGATGCTTTGTTTTTATATTTTATTTCTAATTATTGTAACATGCTGTAACAACCACTTTACGCTCGTTACACAATTTTAATTGTAATGTATCATTTTGCTCTCTGTTGATATGACTTTTTCTACCCCAGATCATCATCTTTTGACTCCTGTTGGCGCTCATATAGGTGGTGATTGTTATCTATAGTTGGTTCATTTTGTATTTATCATCTTTAATTAAAAATCCATTTACTCATGTTTTATTTGAAAAGTAACACTCGTAGCTGTGATCTGTGTTACTCGTTTCGTCGGGTGTATTTTCGGGTGAAATTCTTCCTCCCACCAGCATCTGGGAGAGCATAGTATACGAGGCACCACAGTGAGTACTGCGCTCTAGTATTGTGGGCGGTAGTAGGTCTCTAATCTCCTGTCGGTTTCATAATATTTTTATGGATATAATTCTGGCGTAATGTTTACTATTTCTAAAAGCCTCAAAAACTTTGGGGTTAGTTTCTTCATTTTCTTCTTTTCGGTTGGGCTAATTTAGTTTTTATCCTTGGGAATACAGCTTTAAACTCCGCCGGTATTACAACATCCAGCTCCACGGATGCAACCGGAAGTACGAGGATCTTATTCTCAGCAGCATTCTCTGCTCTTTGCTTTCATATCACCAGCTATAGAATCTTTCGGCGACTCAAGTTTTTCTATTGTCTTGCATACCCCTTTATTAGACATAATAATTAAAAGCCAGAGAAACTTGTCAAAATTTTGTGTAAATCTGAAATTCTTACCTCATATAATGATGTAACAAAGTTTTTTACTTAAACATTAGTTTTCAATAAACTTCAATCTTTATCTCATAGTACTTAAATCCATTAATAATTTAATTAATTAATTTTTCTCCAACAATTTACTGTTTAGAAAGAAAATGAAAGAATGTTTCCGTCTTGCGTGTAATTGTATGTTGCAGCATTTGGTTTTCTACTGATACACAGACCTGTGAATCTTCTGGAATTCCTCCCGGAGTAAGTCTTATAATTCGTTTAATCTTCTTAAAACTGATTCTTTATTTATGATCTAATTTACATTTGTGCAAATCAAAGTTTTGGCTTATACGTTCATTGTGGTTTATAAACTCTTTTTTGTTTATCTAGATTTTGTTTGCTGTATTAAATTTAAACCTTTAAAAAACTTGTAGTTAATTCATAGTTCGAGTTTATCTAAATTTCTTGATTCTTTAAATTTTCTTTTATGAGATAAAGGGTTATTTGAAACTTACTCCCTCAAAAATAACAATTATGTCTTTCTTAAATCTTCATTTTATTTAGATTTAGGAAAACATTTTCTTTACTTTTATACCGCGTGTCCCGGCAACTTTTATAACATATACAGGGTGTTTCATTAATAATTGGAAATATTTTAACTGTAGAATCCTGAGCTTAAAATATTAAGATTTGACTCAAATCACTTAGATAAAATGTGGCTCCTTACTGAGTTACAGAGTGTTTTATTTACAAATTTAAAAATTGTTTGTACCCAGTACTTTAAAACTATTTGACGTATCGTTGTCATACTTGGTAGGAAGTGTAGGTACTGTAGACCCTACTAAATTATGTTAAATAATCGATTCTGGCTACTACCAGAGGCGTACGATAGGGGCAAGTGAATAGCTGGCCTTTCCCAAAGTCTACGCTACTGGCGGAATTGCCATTTTAGCACAATTTCTCGATTCTCCAATACTTTCTATGTAAATAACGTACTCTTCATTCACAGCGATATAGTCATTATTTTTCGAGATACTTAAAGTTGAAAATGAAGCGGCACAGTTATTTTGATTTTAATGTGTATTAATTATGTCTGTGTTTGTGGCTCATAGGATTGCATTTATTACGCAAATGAAACTTTAATCCCTAATAACAGAAAAACATAATGTTATTTATTGAAATTTCTTGAAACGAATAAATGCATTCAACATTTAAAAACAAATTGTGGTTCTGAAAAGAACCATTTTGTTATAAAACACGCTGTAACTCAGTAAGGAGCCACATTTTATCTAAGTGATTTGGGTTAAATCTTAATATTTTGAGCTCAGGGTTCTACAGTTAAAATATTTCCAATTATTAATGAAACACCCTCTATATTTTAGATTTTGACCTGAATTAGACTCTCACCATAACTATATCTTTTGATTTATTTAATTATCTAATTTATCATTGCATTCTTACCTGGTTATATTTTGGATGTGTACTTGTAATTGCATTATTTTAAATATACGTCTTAATTGATTCAGTGGGTTTTTGATTGTGTAACGCATAACCTTCTTACCTACGCTCGAGGCCACTTACTGAGTTTAGCCGGTTAAAAGACTAAAAGTCTTATTGTAGGGTAAATATTGCAACACAAGGCTACGTTACAATGTATTTACATCCATTTCCATATGACAAGTTTATGAACAAAGATTATTATTATTATTATTATTATTATTATTATTATTATTATTATTATATTATTATTATGAATCTATAAAGCGTTAAAAATAATCCCCCAATTAAATCATCAAATTAGTTTTTTATATTTAAAAAATAAATAATTGTT
This sequence comes from Ignelater luminosus, assembly GCA_011009095.1. NCBI lineage: Eukaryota > Metazoa > Arthropoda > Insecta > Coleoptera > Elateridae > Ignelater > Ignelater luminosus. The sequence goes on from VTPC01090049.1 coordinate 55,941, forward strand.
TATGAACCAAGACTTTAATTATAAATTAATTAAATTGCCTAATATAGGTAAATGTATTTAAAAGAGTATTTGCAAAAAACGTGTGACGTAGGATGTGACGTTATTTTTCACATTTTAGGAAGGTTTATTCGTTATGATAATTTTGCAACATATTAGTAAAAATGGATTCTTTTTGGGATCTGTATTACATTTATAATATTCTTCTTTTATAAGAAATTACCAACTCGACGCAATTATAACGTTTTTGCACATAAAATAACGTTACGTTCGACGTCAAGTATTTTTGCAAATAGTTTATTAAGTAAAAGTAGTACAAAAACATCTGGAAATGCAAAGCATAACCACAACGAACTCCTGTTTTGTTACATTTTCAAATTTTGGCGGCCATTTTTACCATGTTCCCGAGGTGATATCAAAAAACTAAAAGTATATGTATCTCTTATTTTTTTTATGTAGAATATGATTCTAAAGTAAAGGGTTTTCCAATAAGAGGTGTTATTTTGATATTCAAAGAAAAGTGCCATTTTTTAATATAAATGATCGGCCATTTTTACCATGTTCCCGAGGTGATATCAAAAAACTAAAAGCATACGTCTGTTTTAATTTTTGATGTAGAATAAGATTCTAAAGTAAAAAAAAAATTTAAAAATTTTTCAATTTTTGGCGGCCATTTTGACTATGTTCCCGGAGAGTTATCAAAAAACGAAGATACCACGTTGTCTTTAGTTTTTGATATAGAATCCAAATCTGAAGTCAAAATTTCAAAATTTTACAAAAAATGCTGACAGATAGACAAACTTAACAAATTCACTAACGACTCCTTCAGAGTTCGTTAATAACCAGTGTCCCGAAAATCGTTAATCCAGAGCTAGCTTTGGAACTGAGGACATATGTCGTTTTAATGATTTTGTTTATTAATAGTTGATTTGATTGTTTCTACAACAAATACTTACATTCATTATGTCAATTTTATGATTTACCTATTTATTATGTAAGCAAGTTTTTATATTCATAGCCAAGCTGACGTAAATACTTATAAAATACTGGTTAGTACTAAACAAATAATTAATCTATGCTGTTGCCCAATTATAAAACTACCTATTCAAATACAAATGTAATTCGATGCGGCTAATACGAATATGATTCGATGCAACAACAAAGGATTCTATAACTACAGATAAATCTTTTAAAAGTAGGTGAACACAAAAATATACACGAGATCTATTCTAGTGAGAGCAATTGCTTCCACCACCTTTTGTTTAAATCTGCGATTAGTCTCTTAATTCTCGGTATAAAAATTTCTATTGATAATATTATTTACTTTGTAACGTTTATTTTGTGTTTCCGTTACATGTGTTGAATTTATCGGAGCCTTCGGTGTGTTCTTGTATTTTTTTTTGTAGTTTTCTCTCGTTGAAGAGGTTTTTTCTGATATTGTAAGTGCATACTGATTGTTTTTCAGTAGCTTCTATAATTTGAAATCAATTTACGGATGACGAACTTTTGATTGTATTTATTGTAGCAAGCGGACGCAGGGTATAATTCTTCAAATATTTAACTTTCATTTTGGCAGTATGTTGAACTCTTGCAGCTGTGGATTGTATTCTGGTAATTTAATTTTACTTCATTATAAATCTTGTTAACAATTTGATAAGAATTGGATTTTTCTTATCACGATTTAGTAATTGTACTTTCACCTTTAATTATCATCGTGCAATTTTTCCACGTTCTATAGTTGATACTCGGATAAGTGTTCAGGTGCAAATTGGTATAAGTAGTTCTTATTTGTTCATTTGTCTAAAGGTAGGCCATGTGTGATTGATCTTTTGTTTTTAGTTTAGCCAAAATAAATTGAAGTTTGGATTTCATTTACAGATTGTATTTATCGTAGGTCACTTAAATGCATTCCGGCGAAGTCATTAGTAGGCTTTCGCAGCTTGATACATTTTTTTTAGTGATTTTTATTGTTGTTGGTATAATTTTATAAAATCAATTTTTTAGGAAAAAAAGGAAGCGCGGGTTAAGAGTATTGTTTGTGCTTTTGCGCAGTTTGTTGTAGATTTTTCGTTCCCCTTTTCAAGCGTAAAATCTGGAATTTGGATCACGTGGAAAGTCTGTTTTTTTTTACTTTTAAATCGCGTTTCATAAGTTTCTCTTTCAAAATTTTGTTTTTTCCCTGATGTATAATTATGATCTTCTCTACAAAGAAATTTCGATTTGTAAGTTCTTGAATATACATTGTAATACATTTTTATTGTATGTATGTACAAAACGAATGGTTTAAGTGATAAGATTTAACTAATTTAAAGGATTTTCTTTCAAAGATTTAGATTATACTTTTCATTGACTGTTTAAGACTTTTATTAATATTATTTAAAAATGTTTATCTTTAAAACTTTTATTATTAAATTTAACTTCGTACTGTTAAATAACTTTTTTTGCTGATTATATTATTTAGGTACTTATATGTTTTTTGAGATTATTACAATTTTTGTATCGGTCAGTTTCTTCAATATATGTATCAAATAAATGTTTGTGTTTTATTGAATGTATGACTCCTTATTCTCACTCAAGACCACCCACTGAGTTCAACTGGCCTAAGAGGAGTAGCGTCTTAGTTAAACTTAGAGTTATTAATATTGTAGCGCAAGGTAACGTTACAACTTTTAATTCTTTTTAAAAGACAAGAAGTACTGCTCACAAAGGATAATTCATAAAAAGCTCTACGTAGAATGACACATTAAGATTAAAAAAAAACACCTTTTTTCAGTTATTCAGTTCTATATTTAAAAAGCAATACTTATAACAAATAAAATATAAGTATTTAATCTAAAACTTCTTTTTATAGTTTCTTCACTATTGCTTTCAGTAAATTGTATTTATAGAAAATATTATAAAAAATATTAGTGTCATCTTCCGATATGAATGATCGATTTCAAAGTTCAAACGCATCGACTACCATACAAAGGGAAATAGATAACATTATTCAAAACTCCCTTTACATGACATCAAAGACGTTTGTTAACTGTTATCGGCTGTTCGTTACAAGATGAAATATTTATTAAAAATTCTATTAATGCTGTCCAAAATTGAACTATAAGAATCTTAAAAGTTTTCATTTTAGTTACTACAGTAGCACATTTTTCCATTTGCCGTTCTTAAAACGCTTTGAAATACTTTTCATAATTATTTATGAATTATAAAAAGCAGATCGAGTAACAAATTTACTTTATTATCAGCAAAAAATCAAGGTCCATAGATAATAACAGTGTGGTGTGAAAGGTAGGTTTTCCTGTACTTTTCCCCCTTAGTGAGTTTGATCACAAATGGCAGCTAACATTGAAATATACACACCTTCAAAACGTGTTCAAAATTACCGTTACAGCAATCAGTTTTTAACAATTTCTTAATTTCCAACATAAATTGTTATAAAATAATGAAAATGACATTGTAATTGTAATCTAACACTGCAATCTTTGGCAAGGTAATTGTTGTTAATAGGATAGTATAGAGGTCTGGTGTTTTCACTCTTGTTTTCAACAGAAGTAACGAAATGTTAGATCGCCACGGGACTCAACTAATTCATATTTCCCGCTTAAATCCAAAGTTTTATAGTTGATAATGTTGTTAAACAAATGTCTTTTTAGTCTTTCTTTTTGTAAAATAAAAGAAAAAATTAAAAATGAAATATTCGATTTGACTAGTTTTCATGTCAGTCTTTCAAATGTTCGCAATATCATTGAAGTTTCTACAGAAGAAAATGTAAAAAATCCTGAAAGCAGTATATTTATGAGTTAATATTTGTGCATAATATAATAAAACTGATTATAATTCTTCTTGGAATGTAAATATATAACAACAATGCAAAATCGATAATCCACAGTAATAAAATAACCTAGAATAACGTACTCAAAAAACTACTACATCTGCTGACTTTATTCATGTCCAAATACCAATAAAATAATTATCATAATATGTTTTTTGGTATTATTTTGTAATTCTATCCAAATCTCTTGCAAAAGTATTAAACAATGTAACTGTAAAACATATACTGAAATATTTGACAAAAATAGTGTTTCTACATTTTTTCTTAATTAGCAAAGAAACTTTTATTATGTCGTTTATCAAGTTGCTATTTTAAAATCTTTTGGGGGGTTTACAGGATATAAACACAGAATCTGACAAACAAATATGTGTTTAGGAGCAAGCAGAAATTAGCAGCGCTGTCGTTAAAAGGTTCCTGGACGACTGGCAGCGAGTGTCAATTTCCGTAAAGGCAAAAGCAACACTTTTAAAAGCACTTTTTTCCGATACTGGCAGCGCGTAAAACTGATTACTGCTCCTGAACAGAAGCACTAAATCTAGCTATCCTTCCAGTTTTTTCTGTACCTTAGCAATCTTAGCGCCATCTAACGGTCAACCTTTTCTAGTCACCTGAGTTTATACAGAAAAGATGAAAAGTGGAAGTACCATGAGGACGATCTACCTTTCACAGTATATCATCTTACGGACCTTGGTAGGAAATGTGAGAATAGTACATCTGTTAGAAAACATAGTATTTTCGGGAAAAGACCTCAAGTAGGCCATGCTTTATTTTTGTAGTGTTAAGTCATGTCGAATTTGTAAACAACACATCATAAAAAGATTAAATATCATTTTAAATGTCAATGTCAATGTCATTTAAGTTTCGGCTAGCATTTGACTACTCAAGTGTCGATTTTTCAAAATTAAAAGCACTTGAGATTAATAGACGTCTTCCTCATACGTTAAGTAACAAGATATTTTAACTGACTTTCAAAATATCTATACAGAGCGAGGCAGTACGAATCTCGTAGAAAGTTTGATAAAAATATTAAGATATTATAAGATAAATAACGGTACGATACGATAAAGACGCATCCGGAATATTCCGATTAAATGTCTATAAATTGTTTAACGAAGACAGAATTCAGTCGCCATATTTTCACTCAGGTATGACTTCACCTTAGCAAAAACTAGCCCAATACTTGACTATTTCTCGGTAGTTCGCGAAATTAATTCTATGTTCCAAGATTTCACAAGAGAAGACACGAAAGACGCATGCTTCTGCTTCGATAGCGGTAGATGAACTCTGTTGAGTGCTGATGCAAAAAAGGTAACTTCCAACTTCCCAAGATAATTTGTTGATCAACATATCAGATGATCAAACAACCAATAAAATAATGCAAGAAAAGTTGGAATTAGTGAGAAATTTGAACGTTGCACTCGGCAATTGTAGGAAATATAAATCTTGGCTGTGCTAGACGAGGTGACAGATTTATAGTTTTAAGGATAATAAAATCAAAAGATAAGAGTATAAAATTCTCCGAATCGCAAAGAGTCCCAAAGTCTGAAGAATATAAATTTAGAGGTAATTTCCTTCTATATCAAGCCCTAATACATCTCTAATTTAATATTAAGAAAACATTTTTACAAAAGTATTTGAGAGAAATTAAACGTTCTCAAGCCATACATTTAGACAATGTCAAGGGGCATTAAACTAAGAGGCTTTTATGGTACAGAAAGACGTTAAACTTAATTTTTAAAAAGAAATAACATGCAAAAAAAAGATTGAAAATAAAAAAATGATATATTGTTATTTACAAGCATAAATAACTTATTAAAGAAAAGTTCGCTAATTACTGAATTTTCCTAACAAAGTTTAAATTTTAACTAAGAACATATATCTTGTTGTCATGTACTAAAAATTAAATTACAATCGTAATATACAACTTTTTAAATTGCATTAATTATTTGAAAAAACGAAAACACGCGTTGTAAATGTGTGACAGTAAAATGCTGGCATTCACACGTTGCTAGGAACTGACAAACTTTTCGATAGACTGTACAGCACGTGAAAAGACTCCTACTGCCCAAACGCAGTAGGGTTAGATGGAGACAGGTGGCCTTTTCAGTATCAGTCTGTCTCGGAACGCTTTCCACTCATTGGCACGATACACGCGCGCCCGTTCCAGTCTTGTTACGTAGTTACGCAGTCTTGCTACAATTTAACCAACCTTGTATCTCTTATAGTTTTCGAGATCTCAATAATGGTGAGCTTCGAATTTGAGTTACCTTATAAATTGATCTTTTCTTCTGAAACTAACTATTACATGAAATTGGTTGATTATTTTCTTAACCACAATTATCACAAGCAGCGTCTTCAAGTTTTGTAATAATGGTATTTATTTTGTGTAACTACAAGATTTTGTTATTATCCAACCTAGAAAAGCAAAAGGCTGGTCTTAACGAGACATTGAAGTGGAACGAGCTATTCAGTACAATAAACTAAGTTCATCTATACAGAAAGCTTAATGTCAAATGAGAAAATTCAATGTTGATCAAACTACTATTAAATAAATATTAAACGAGAACGAATGAAACCAAAATAATAATTCTTGAATTGCAGCTGTGGGATTTACAGTTGATTTCTTTTAAAATTATTTAAAAAAAGCAACAAGTCTTAGAAGCACACATCTTATTAATTAACTAATTCTTCTTCGGCTGCTGAATTCAAGCACTCTTATCCAAGGTAGTTGAACCACATGGTTGAGCAGCACAGCCGAATCGTTTTCTGTAACCCATTTTGCAATTGCAACATACAAGTTCAAGAATAGAAATCGGATCTGGTGACTCGGTGATATAAACAGACAATAAAATGTGCATGGACTGTGTATAATTACACTTGACCATAACCATACTCTCACATTGTTTAAAATCTCCATGCCTGACATTCTACAATTAAATTAAAAAGATAACTAAACTGTTTATAACTTAATGGTGGGGAACTGTAATAGCCTTTAAAACCTGATTGGTACCGACTGCTCTCGTACTTGCAGTTGGAGGGACGAGTTACTCTACAATTTTCATAACGAGCTACAGCCATGTGCCGCAACGTGCTGCTTAGGAAACGTTGTGTATTGTAACGGGTGTCCAAAAACTCCAGTAATCGAGTCATGCTAGAAACGAAAAACATATGTCTGTTATTATGTCAAGAACTGTAAAGTGCCCTTGACGTTAATCAACTGTCAAAGTATATGTCTACTTATAGCAAGATTACGATACATAAAGCTGTCAAGACATCTTATTTACAACGTCATAGCCCATACGAGAGCGGTTCAATAAGTACCCGTGTTAGAAATGAAGACTCAATTTTTTTCAAAATTTTTTTTTTATTTTTCAACATAGTCTCCTTTTAGAAATATACACTTCTCCCAACGTTCCTGCCATTTTTTTTACCCCTCCAAAAAATAGGATTTGTCGAACTCTCCAAAATACGCCTCTATCTCGGCGATGACTTCCTCGTTTGAGCTAAATTTTTTTCCCGCGAGCCATTTCTTTATGTTAGGAAACAAGAAAAAGTCGCAGGGAGCCAGATCGGGTGAATACGGGGGGTGCGGCAGCAATTCATAACGCAATTCATGCAGTTTAACGGCGACAACTCCGGATGAATGTGCTGGTGCGTTATCGTGGTGAAACAGCACCTTCTTTTTCGCCAAATGCGGCCGTGTCTCCTTCAATTTTTTGTCGAAGCTGTCTAATAACTCACTGTAGTATTGTCCAGTGATCGTTCTTCCTTTTTCTAAAAAATTCATTAGGATGACGCCGTTCGCATCCCAAAAAATCGTCGCCATGACCTTCCGGCCGATGGAATCATCTTCGCCTTCTTTGGAGCAGATTCACCGAGAGAAATCCATTGTTTTGATTGTTGCTTAGTTTCTGGTGTGTAATGATGAATCCAGGTTTCATCAACGGTGACAACTCGACGCAAAAACTCCTTCGGATTTCGCTTAAATTGCTCCAAACACTGCTTCCAAGTTCACAGTCGCATCCGCTTGTTGTCCACCGTTAGCAATCGCGGCACCCATCGCGCCGACAATTTTTTCATCGCCAACTTATCATGTAAAATATTAATTGCTGTTCCGGTCGACACACCTACGGCCTCTGCTACTTCACGCACTTTCGTTCGTCGATCAGTGAGAATCATGTAGTGGACTTCTTGAATGATTTCCTCGGTAACCACGTCTGCCGGGCGTCCTGGTCGCTCCTCATCAAAAACGGATGTTCGCCCACGTTTAAATTCGTTGAACCAATATCTAACTGTGGTCATAGATGGCGAAGTGTCTCCATAAACAGCATCCAACTTTGCTTTTACCTCCTCGCATTTTTTCCCATCCAAAAACAGGAAGCTAATTATCGAACGATACTGTTCTTTTTCCATCTTAGCTAAAATCACGAAACACGTCTTACTCAAATGGCTGTCAAATCCAAACTAACCTATCAATCAGTCTGCAATTTGTTATACAGTGGCAGCACACGATGATAACACCAACTTCCCTCAGGAACGCCTTCTGTCGTCAAACACGGGTACTTACTGAACCGCCCTCGTATATGACGGAATAGCATACGTTATATGGAAAATGGAAAAAAGAATAACCTCTTCTCCCTCCCCCCATCTCCAGGAAAAATAAATAAGAGTTATTCATTATATCATAGGTGACATGCCTCAACGCATCATGAATGGGGCGAAGAGTCCTACCTTACCTTTATATAAACTTATTGATATTGATACTATGATGCCCTTTCTAACGAAAAAGTCTTAGCATGGGTACTGTTAGGATTTTTCTACTTGTGAATTTATCTACGCAGTCAGATACATTGCTATGTGAGGTTTTGTAATTAAAGTTGTAATTTGACATCCGCCTCTAAAATATCTTATAATAGTTTAACGAACTACGAACACAATCGTACAACTACTGTTTATTTATTATCTTTTCTATTCTCTTAGTATTGCCAACTTGATGCAAGATTACTATCTTTCAATATTATTCCATATCTAATAAATTTACGAACAGGAAAAGTAGGATGTCTTGCAACACTGTTAACCAATGTTCGTTTATTATTCTTAATTGCCTTTTTTATCCAGAGAAGTACAATTGCATTACTTTAAACTTCGGGGTATGCTACTACAGTGTAAACCAAAATAAAATAAAATGATCAGTCAAAGTTAGAAGAAGGTAGCGCAATCAAACTGCAACTTGCAAATTAATCTTTTTCAAATAAATCAGTTTAATGTAGTTTTTGCAGGATGTTTAGTAGTAAGATACTTGGCAACGTATTAAAATGCCTAGCATAGCAAATCACCGATGTGATAATTAGTATTGCTATTGTCTATTCTTGTTAAAATTCCAAATTTTAATTCTACTTACACTAACGATGAATGAAATATCACTTTTGTGATAATAAGTTTTAGTCTTATTATAAATGTTGTGCATTGGAAATAATATCCTTATTTTTTAATAGATTAGATGTAATAGTCATTCTCATCACAAATTAATGTGAATGTTAAACAAGATAATATCCAAAAACTTGGGCTTATAAAAATTTTTTTAGATTCTTGTTTCGTGGAATTGATTGTGTTATACAAGCTAGCAGAATAGAAAATAAGAAGATTGAGATTCGCGATATTTAAATTGTTTTTCTTTTGAGTCCTTTGTAAAAGAGTGCACGATGCCGAAAAAGGCGGTTTAATATGTCGCCACGTGAAAGTCGTGTGAAGATTCGTCATCACTGCTTTAAACTCCAGAGTATAATATGCTGGCGCCGACGTAGCTCCAGAGTTTGAATTTGGTAAGGGTAACATCGTCGATTAGGGGATATCAATAAAATTCAGGTCGGAGAAGAAGAAAAGACAAAAAATTTTTTGTTGTTCTCTTAGATGCTATACTATAAATAAGTTTTTTCCATATCAGCGTAATCTAATTTATTACATTACCTAGTCTGATTGCCAGACAGATTTGTTCGCTTACTGGACTTTGATACAGTTTTAGGTGGAGGACAAAGCGGAACAACTGCGTTACATGTCCTATAGGCTAGTGCACCATGTCCGACAAGAGATAATTAAACATGCAGGGCAATAACAGAAGCCCCATAACACGATACTATATCAAAATAACATCCATCCAAGCGGGGCTCGCGGCCGAGTCTAAAATCAATGAACGCCATGCGCGTCCTGGGGTGTGTATCGGTGGGGGTGAGTGACGGCTCCACAGGCGCCAACCCGGACAGTCCACGCCTATGGTGCCAGCTGCACCTAGCATCAGCCCCAGGAGTCTGTGTGTGATGTGTCCGCCGAGGGTGAGGCATGGCCCGCCGCGATGTAGACGCTGAGGTGAGTCCTGCAGGCTATATCGATTCTCCCGGATCTCCAACCGCCGCCTTTACCAGCAACTTGTGCTAAAGTGGCTAATTGTTTGCTTCTGTTCGCAATGTTACTGCTTATAACAGCTTCTGTATGCGTTGATTGTTGTTTAATGTTTATCAGAAATTCGCTTAACGCATTTCCGCTTTGGATGGGCAGTTTGTGTAATTAATCAATCTGCTTCGTGTAAAAATATCCTGCGTAGTTTTCCTACTCCTGGGGACTTGCATCTTGCACATTCTACACATATTTATTCTGGCTATCGTCTGATTTCTAAATGAAAATTGCGTTTTGTATATGGTATTTATTCCATTTTTAATGTAAATGTGAAAAATGAGGTTGGTACTGCTGCTTTTTCAATGTTCATTCAAGGATACTTCGCGGCAATTAATAACTAAACGCCACCTGGGGAATTCAGTGTTTAAGAACAGGAAGCCCCATAAAAAGAAATATGCGGGTAGTCGTTCATACGTAGCAAAAGTGATTTGTCTGTGCTTTTACCAATGTTTACCTACTATCCTACTGACATATTTTCAGCATGATTGTAATTACACCTTTTTCTGTCTAAAACAGAGAGAGTTTATGAAACCTATTAAAGTAACCAAAATGAAATAGTCCCAGAAGAATAGATAATCATTTATAATTAAAAACGTTTAGGTTATAAACTCTCATTCCTGAAACTTCGAATTGTTATAGAAGATTGATCTATATACTTTCTAACAATTGTTTTTGTAAACTGCATGCACAATATTTATAAAATCCAACATCTAAAAGTTCTTTACTTATTTTTTTCTGAATATCCCTAGCTTTGTCAATTAACTGTTTAACCTCATTTTCAAATGTAAACATTAAGTGGCATATTTTATGGAATATTTTTTAAAGATTAGAAATTAAATATGCATGTAAGCAAAGTACGCTTCCTGCTCATGTCATTTGAGCTTTATCTCACGCATGTGATCAGTTTTTAAACCTGTTCAAATTTAGAGCAAAAACATTTAGCTCTTCACTAATTTAAAAATTGTTTAGTATGCGTAAATATGAGAAGGGTAAAATAAGACGAGAGTAAACTTATAAACTTCTTGTTGAAATACATCCATCTCTTGTTGTCGTTTGCACGAGCTCGAATTGCGCCGAATGTTGCGGTGTTATGATTTGCATATACATACTGAAGTTGAAAGTTGCAATTCGTTTTGTTAGTCAATTAAGAACCATCTGGTTCTGTGTAGGCTGAATGAAGTGTATTAGTGAGACTTTATCGATACAAAATTTATACCTTTTGTTTATTCGTGTTGTAAATAACAGCTGTAAATAAATGAGAGCTTTTGTGCTTTTTAAAAGTTGGTATGTGTTTTTAAAGAAGTTTACCGTTATTGCTATTATTAATAAGCAATACAGGAAAACATAAATAAATGAGTTTTCTGTAAGAAATAATCGTCCTGTGTTCTCTTAAGATTGAATTTCAAGCTTTCTTTTAAAATAATCTTGCTTCATGTATTAGGGAATTCAATAATTACATCTTAATCAATTACTTTAAATTGGTTTTTTAAACTCAATGTTTAGTATAAATCTGAAAAGGCATTTAATCTCAGTGTTGAACAATGTCAAATATTTAAATGTTTATATGTGTCATTTAAAAATCATTCGTATAGGTAAACGATTAAAGGGAAAATACTATTTGATAAAACGTTTCAATTAAGTTTTCCTTTTTGCAGCTGTTTTGATACCAGTAAATCAAGAGTGAATCAACATAACCACAAAATTTATGTTTACTTCTTCACCTAATTAAAGTTCCCTATTTCATGTTCAAAATATTGCCAGTTAGGTTTAACAGGCAATTTCACATTTGCACCAACGGTTTGATTGCCATCAAAATCGATTGGTGTGCAAAACGCCATAAATAAAGTATGGTTTTTAGATTTACTTACAATCAATCTTGATAGTAATCAAATCCTGGTGCAATCGGCTCTAAATATATGTATTAATAATACAAATATTGGTGTCGGTAAGCATATCTATATTCATGTGTGACAATGAAGAGTCACTTTAGTTGGCTATAGTCCAAAGAAAAAGGTAAATGACTGTTCAGAATAAACCCCTATATTTTAGTTTCTTGTTAATGGCAAAAGTAGTTTTTTTTTTAGAGTTGTGCGCAATATTATCATTAGACTCTGTCGACCATTTAAATTATTACAGTAGTTTAATCAATCTTGTAAACAAATTTGAAAATGATAATGAAGGAAGCAAAAACAATAATTGAGCTTCTTAAGTAACTAATTGTAATTTCCTAATTTAAACATACCGGTAGGAAGTTAGTATCAAATAAACAGAAAAGTATTAAAAGCATAATTTAAAAGATAACAAAACGATGATGTCAGTACATCCAGTAAAACCTCTTTGTTGTAAAAGCTTAAAATATGCCGAAATGTTTGCAAGTAGTTTTAATTAAATAACTTTGTTGCAGAATCATCAAGTTTTCTCTGAAAGATAGGTAAATAATACAGTTAAACAATTAATTTGAAATACTAAAAATGGATTGCAATACCAAGAAAAGTAACAAATGTCATCACAAAATAAATGGAGCGAAATCCTATATTGAGGAGAAAACTATTCTATTTTAAAAATAAGCGCATAGACATTCATCAATAAAACGGTAAACATGTTTGAGAATTTCTCTAATGTTTGACGGTGTTATAAACAATCAAAAATGAGCAAACAAGCAGGTGACCATGAATGGGCTATTAGGGTGCTTACCAGTCGACCATACCACTCTGGTGCCTATCTGAAAATAATTCTTGAAGTACTATAAATCCATATACTATTTTTTATTATACATCTTACTATATTATACTGTGCTCATTAGTGGGCTCACTCAACAATGACAGACTAGTTACGTGCCTGAGTGCCAACACTATAAACAACTTCTGAGATATAGCAATCTTTTCTAAAAGCTTTCGATCTACTCTAGTGCTAGTTAATGTCGGAATTACAGTTGTTTTGGATTTAGATTTAGGCTTTTCTGAAAGGTCAAAAAATATTTCTTCTAGTAGCGCACCATAGATTCGTTAACTGTTTTATCGCAATGTTTCTGAATATTAATTGTATATTAATAGAGATTAGGTGACTAACCACCATAAGAATAGAATGATTAGATATTTTTCTTGTTTTTTATATTAAAATAGTCACTAAAATATAAATATTTCAATAAATCAGTAGCGAGTTTGTAAGCTAATCTGCACACATATATGTATGTATCTACATATAATCTAATTTTATACTTTGGCAGTTTACTTTTAATTTTGGGAGAAGCAGGTGTTCGTTCAAAAATATAGTAAATCAACAAATAATATTCTTGAGTGAAAATCATTACCACAAAGTGCTCTTATTTGTCAAATAACATTATGAAATCTTTTTACACCAAATTAAACAAAATTTACTATGGTAGGTACTGAAACTACAGTTAAGGAGGAAGGTGTGTCTGATAAGTCCTTTATAAGTCATGTCATGCTGACGATACCTTCGTCCCACATCATTGTTATACTTTTGAAGAAGCAACAACCGAATTAGACAGATAAATGTGATACTTGACATGTAGCAAATACAAGCCATTTGAGTTCTGCTATACCTACAGACTTCTAAGAAAAGATCTAGAATAGATTGACACCATGGTTAAGGAAATTTGCAATTCTGAATATATCACACTGAAACCGCTCGATTCATTTTAGGTTAATTGACAAAAGACCATAAATACCGAAATGAAATTTTTACTATTTAAAATAGTCACCTAAAAATTCCACAGCTATCCTGCTGGTTTCAATAAATAACTGAACTTTACATTGTTTAATACTGTACCTTCTGTAGGTCATGCATGCAAAACTTATATATCTTTTTTCCTTTACTTACTTTCTCTGTTATTTATCTGTTTAAGAAAAACAGAAATAAATACGGTAATTTGCGTTTTTGGACAAAAGCCAATCTCTGCACAGCACTTGTAGAGAAAGCTAAAATACTTTGTTCTTAGACGGTTTAGTTACCTCTTAAATTTCTTCTAGAATCGACCGGTTAGTTATTCATTAACATCTTGAACAAGGAACTCGTTAATTTGAAAATCAGTATTCTCTGCATTTAAAACATTCTTGTATAGTTGTATACTATAGCACGGGCTAACTCTCCATGAACTTATAGCTGTTTATTGAAAAATGAAAACTAAATAAAAACTGTCGTGTGAGCGATACTGACAAAAAACAAAAAACGTAAAGATCAGAATAGAGAAAATAGAAGTTAACTCTATGTTGAAAACTAAGTGATCTTTATTTGCAAGAAAATAACAAAAAAAGAAAGTCAATGGGTAGGCTGTGTTTGCATATTTGTCTTTATCGAAAAAAAAATTTAAATTAATAATGTTAATAAGAATTTTCATAACACTTGCCAGTTTTTCCATGCATTTTTTATTATAGGAAACTTTGTACTCTTGCCAAAAAAAGTTCCTCTCAGGTTTCATACCAGCCATGCTCTGAAGAACCCGTGAAACCGAATGCTTAGAATGGGTTTACTTAAAGTGTGGGATTCATTAGGAATTGGGACCCCTCCCATACTGTGGAGTCTGCGGAACCCTCATATACACCACTGCTACCTAATTATAGGTATATCAAATAATGCGCGTTCTGTTGAAAACTATTTAATTTGATTTCAAGAGTATTATAGCTATCTGTCTTAATACGGACAATGAAGTTTCTTACGCTATTGCAAATTCTACAATAAATTTTAAAATATTTCCCATTGCACCATAGGACAGTTCAATTACCTCAATCCTTTTTAATATATACTTATTTTTGAAGTATGGTATTGTTGGCTCATATACCTACGCTACTTTTTTCGCATCTACATCCTTATACTGATTTCTAGATTTTTCAAAACAGTCGCAGTCGGGACAATTATGTTATATATCGTTTGTTCTATCAGTAACCATGATGTCAATTTTACGCTATTGAAGTAAGTTATTGATATGTTTCATATTCACTGGAAAGGCTTTCGTCAATTCTTGTGTTATGTAGCTTGTTTCAAAGTAGTTTGTTACACTCGCAAGAACCCAAGACATGAGCCAAGATTTCTGTTTCCGTTTTGTGGCCTTCCGGGTGCAATGCGCACACTGGAAGCATTCGCAGTCATTTTAAATGCATATTTCCATTCTTAAGAGGATGAGCCTTTTGATGTTCTAATTCAGGTATTCTTCTAGCAGGTGGCGATAAATGAATAATTTACAAAGAAAGTCGTATATAATCAAGAAAGCTAAGAAAACCAAATGTAGTTCAATGAAAGTAAATAGTATCAAAACAGGGATAATCTTATGTCTGCAAATGTATGATGATATTCTGGGAAAACTAAATCTAAATTATTTACATTAACCTTAGAATGAACAGAAAAATTGAGCAATGGGTCTGAAGATTGTAGAAGCAGAAAAGACGAATTGATGTAGTAGTTTGGTAGTTACTAATGTTTAATTCTTTTCTGTATTTAATTGGTTTAAATTGTGTTTCCTTTTTGCACGAGAAAAACGCGTGCAGATTATCTTTCATTTTGGAAAAGTACACTTCTATCCTTATTGATATGTTAACTAAACAAGAGAAAAAAGACCAATTTCTATTCTTCTTTCAACAACTAAGAAAGTTACTTTGAAAATTTAAAGAGGTATATGTAGTTTTATCTCTGATCTTAACAAAAAGAAAAAGAACAAAATTGGTTGTCATGGTAGTTAGAAAACATTTAAAGTAGAAATCTGTCCAAAATGATTATACTTAAAATTTTGGAGTAAAATAAAACAAAACACCTAACTGTTACTGCTAGATATTTTGTAACTCAACGCAACACGTTAACTGTCGTTTACGAACGAAAGATTTCACAAAAACATTTCGTTCAGCAACGTTAGTTAATGTTTGACGATAAGTTACAAAATCTAAACTATTAATATGGAAACTCTGATGTCTACATGACCATGCTGACTTCTAAATGTCTCGTTTCTTCTGTAATATACAGGACTATTCTCTAAAAGGTCGACTTTAGTAATTTCAAAAGTAATATACTCCACTTTATGTACACTCTATGCAATAAAATCAAGTACACTTAGTGTCGATTGTACCGACTAAGTTTCAATTTCGTTTCAATAATTGTTTCTAGAAGGCTAAAACCATGATTAAAATTTGAACTCAGTAGATACAACCTGCCCTAACTGTTTTACCTTTTTTTTTGTAAATGAGGTGTAATATTTGTAGTAACTAGGTTTTAATTAGAAGTATACTGTTGCACCTCGTTTTAACTCTTTGGATACGATTCTTAAAAGTATAGCAACAAATCACAAATTAAATTTAAGCAAGATACATACAAACGACACTAGATTTGAGGTTCGACTGCATGGAAATGATTATTGTAACAATTACTTCTATTCATTTGAACCTTAATTAAAATTCGAACTTAATTGGTGCAGTAGAAATGTGCCAGACTCTAAAATATTGCAGAAATCCGCCATAAAAGGACTTGTACTCAATTCTATTGCACGAGAGTGTACATATTTATAATAAGCAATCGAGATGACGCGTATTTCGGACTATAAGCTCGAATATGAAGCTAACAAAAGAATGTACTTTGCTTGCAGTTGTGCATATGTTACCATCTCTCTTGTTATGGGAAATCAGCGTAGTTTTTTTGTTTTTCTTTTATACACTGCATACTACACAAAACAATATTTTTATTTAAATCTAAACTGTCCTATATTAATGAGCTAAATAATAGTGAGTTTTTCATAAATGGCATTAATGAAAATTGCAATCTCTTCTACGGTAGCAAATAATAATGTGGTAATGGTGTTAATGCTTTTTATCTTCCTTTTATTAACACGAATAGATTGTTTGAACAGCTATAAAGATTCTATTTGCGGAAGACTTTTCATTCTTTATTAAACAACTTGGAAAATCCTCTTAAAACATATAGAAAATTATATTCTATGTATTTATTAGTTTTATTCTTTACTTTTACCAAAGATGCCTTTAGAAATGAATCTAAGATTAAATGTGGATAGCACACCTAATTTAATTTCTCGAGATGCTATATAAATCACTAATAACGGACATTTCTAGGAAGATTATGATTCATTTCCGTAGCATTGATTTTTCTATTACAACGTTTTATTACCAGTCTTCAATAAGGAAATCACCGGATTTATGATGATCCAACTTTAATTAGGTTTATTTTCCAATTTAGTAATTATTTCTCTCTAGGAGTATCATTTTGCGGAAAGCTTTCACAATTCTTACAATAGATATGTATATTAGTTAAAAGAAATTATATTCATTCTTTATATTTACATAAAAAATCTAATCGTTAGAAATCACAGTGTATTCATGTATAAAGACAAAAGATCATTTTACTTGGCACTAGTCCAAAGAAAAAGGTAAATGACTCTACCAAGAAAAATTGCCCTGTTTTCGATTAACAATTTTACTTGATGTACTATTTATTTCCTCGCGAGCTTTTCAAATAAATTCTGAAAAACCGCCAAACATCGAATGCTATATATTGTTGTTTAGTTTTGTCACATAATACTGTTTTATATTACCAACAGCTGCACTTTTCACTTCCCGAGTTCTTTGTCGTTTCTTCATATAAGAACGTTAAGGAGGTAAATTTTTTCCCTACTTATGCTGCCTGCGTCAACTAGGCTACAACCTGCATACAAAACATCTTATAAGGATTCTGTGGCTTATTCTAAATTTCTTTATTTTTAAAATAAACTACTTTCCCGTTGACACCCACTTTTTCAAATTCTACTTTTTCGATTTCCATATGTAGAAAAATATTCAATTAAATACTCATGTGCTAACACGACGTAGGTATAGTATAAGACTAAAAGCTCTTTGCCTAGTGTTAATCTAAGCCGGATGGTATAGCTGATGCACTTTCGAGTTACAGAGAAATCCTTTCGGCAGTCACAGCAAGCGCATGTGGGTCAGGAGCTTTTAGTACTGCCAATCGACTTAAGATTGATCACGCAATGTGCAAATGTTTATAGGATTTTTATTGCTCGTTGTCAGTTCTAGAGGTTATTTTGATTACTACGGTTATGTTTCTGATTGCTCCTTCTCACATGGCAACGCGATGATATGTGAATTTTATTAGATTAGGAAATCTACGAGTTGCTATTAAATGTGAAGCTTAAAATTTTCTCAATATATCCAGCTGTATGAACAAACATCCAGTCTGTTTTTAAATGTTTTTTGGATTAAATATAAGATTTCTCAGATTTTAAGGATGTTTTTAAATATTTAATTTAAATATAAATTTGTTAATTTTAAAAATCACGAGAACAAAGGTTTATTAACTTTCTGGTTGTTTAATTATAAGCTAAATGGTTATAGAAATCATCGTTTTACCGAAATAATTGCTCCAAAGTATGCAACTGATGAAAATCCAGCTAAAATAAACAAATTCCTAATCAGAAAAATTAAAAATTAAAAGACAGCAGCCTAACGTAGGTCTGATTGTGAGTTGATTTTTCCCAGCCGCTGTGTTTTCGCCTATTAGATGAAGTGATTGCAGCTAGAAGACAGTCGATCAAAAAGAAACTTTAATATTGATCAAGCTAGACTCATCAGTAACACGTAAAGTCTGTCCCCAGATAATTCGTCGCTCAGAATAACTTTTGAGATATCAATTTAATACAAAAGCACTTTATATGAAGTTTTTGTTCTTAAGATGAGCATGTTAGAAGTATGAAAAACATTTATTAACAACTTCTGATTTAACCGGAAGTAACATTTAGAAAACTGAAGAATGATCGCTGACTGTTTGATCAATTGTTTGGCATCGTTCAAATTTCTATTTTCGTTAAATTCCAGTTGTTTCTTTAATTTGTCACAATTATCATATTTTAAGATTGAAAACATTTTAAAAGGTACACTTTAAACGCCGTGAAAACTATTCTTCAAGAAGTAGTTGACATCAAGGTCTTGAACGCAATTGCTTTTTTTTTCTATAACGTAAAAAGATAAAGAACATGTTGTTAAAACGTTTTGCAAAAATATTGTAGTGATTATACTACATAGTTGCATTGAAATTAATAAAAGGGGATTCCTGCTATTTATGTGCTTGTAAATGTTTTGTTGTAACATCTTCGTGCAACTATCATGAAATTCAGAGATACGCCTTTTAAAACTGTTACGCATTTTAAAGTACTTCGAGGAATTATGGTAAATTCAAAGCAGTCTAAATCTAATGCAAAATTTACCCAATCCCAGGCAAATGTGGATTCCACGCAACCTACAGCTAGTAGGTCCTACTACCAAAATTTTGTAGAATAATAATAAAATTACTATTTATATACAAATTTCAAAAAATAGAAAAATTATAAAAGCTTGCATGTCTTGTTTTTAGTATCGGTGCCAAGGAATTAACATTAGCAAGAATAATTGAAACAAAAGATATAAATGCTTGTGTCCAGGAACAATAATCACAATTACACACTACCAGCATTTGTGCCTATGTGCTGCCATTAATCACTTGTTTACTCTTGAACGACCATTGAACAGAAAAACGATAGCAGAACGCGAAAGCGCTTTTTTAAGACGTTGCTTGCAATGTCGGTAGCAAACGCATTACTCAAGGTTGTTGCCAACCGTCCAGAAAAATCATGACTGCTTCTGGACGCAAGCATTTTTAAGTACCTTTTAAGTGTCTATTTAAGCTACCAAACACTTAAAGATTTGTACAGATTTCCTGTTTCCAACCTATAAAAGGCTCTAGAGGCGATGCTGAAAGACTTTGAATTTTCTTGTCAACAGATTTAAGATCTTAGTTTTGAGAACCTCAGGTGGGCTCTTGGAGGTGGGTCTTACGCAACTGTATGTTTTGTCTAATGATAGATACCAGCTCTGAATAAACAAGCAGCAATTGTCATTTGTTTAATTCAACGAAACTGCGATGAAAAAGCTTTAAAAACTGCCTTTAGCATGTAAAGCCTTGGAAACTCTAGGCATTCAGAAGCAGAAAAAACTAGACAATCAAAATCAAATAATTGTTTTGTATACTCTTCTATCCCTACTCCAAGACACAAAAACTTTTGCAAAAGGCTGCACTTTTCAAACTTTTCTCCTAGCAAATGTAATATAAATTTTTTGCATCCTCTTTACTGACTTTGGGATCTTGAAAAACCGGTCACTCTGATGATGCCAATGGTGTATGACCTGGATGTATATAAAGTAGTCATCTGATTATCTTAAAAGTACTGCAAATATGTACATAGTATAATTCTCCCATAACTTCCTACCAGCGTAACTTGCCAAATTACTCAAAACGAAAAAGATCAATATAGAGTGGTCAAAATTATTGCGTTTTGTATTTATCGCGCGTTTTTAAATGAAGAGATAAGATTATTATTCTAGATGATATGAATGTAAAACAAGCAAGCAAAGGTATTAAAGCAAAATACTAATTAGTAATTCTTGTGCATAAAGCACAGCAAAATAAATAACACTTATTTTCCATATAAGCTGTAGTAAAAATATACATGGTCGGACGTACAGTGACATCAATCTAGGCCGAACTAATAAACAGAAATATTGCCCACACAGATATAAGTCAAAAGTAGCAACTTCCAGTCGTAAAATGGTGCTTGGGAAAATGATACTGACTGCAAGATCATCATAAATATACATATAAGAATTAAACACAGAAGCAGTGGAAGATGAAATAATAACATAGTTCTACTCACAACCATTGGCACAAACGTTTAAAACTAACAACACACAAGAGGTTGATAGAACAGGAAAATAGTGGAATAGATAAAGAAAAAATATATTAAAAGCAGCAAAAGAAGATTAGGTATGAGAAAAGTTAATATAAACAAAAAGAAAAGAACAAAACTTTGGTTCACTAATAAATAAAAACCTGATGTCCAAAAAATAAAATTTACTTCCAGAATAATAAAACATGTGAGAATTACCAAAGATACATAACAATAAAAAATAAAGTAAATTCCAAATTTCGAGATGTAAAAGGGGAGTATAGGGATAGATGTACTGGAGATATAGCAAATAATCTTTACGTAACTCATAGAAAATGATGGAAAATGTTAAAAGCAAGAAAACAATTTATGAATGAATCAATTTTACGAGTGGAATAGACAAGGCACAATATTAAGATGTCATACAATGATGAAGGCGAGAATAATGATGATATACAAGCAGAAGTATAAACATCAGTAGAATAACTGCAAAAGAACATAACGATTGAACTGCTAAAGTACGAAACGTTACCAAGGTTGGTATTACTATTTTCATACTCAAAAGAATGATCGCATTGTTAAACATCACTCTTAAATTGCCCACAAAAATAATAAGTAGCCAGTCTAATAGGAAGAATAAACAATATACATAAGTGAGAGACAACAGAGGTTTGGAAACTCTATTATTGTCATACGTTTTATCGACTTCACCAAACCTTTCTGCCGAGCAAGATTAAAAAATTGCCAAAAGAGGAAGCAATATATCAAAAACTAGTCTACCTTACATAAGATATAAATAGTTTCAATAAAACAAAAACAAAAACAAAAACTGACAATGAATTAACCAAGGAAGTACCCATTAGATCAGAAATAAGGCTAGGAGATAAATTTACAATTAGCTCGATTCTTTTTAATATAATAAAGATTTATATAATTCAAAAGACTAAGATAAGAGGAAATAACAATAAAAATTGCGTGCTATGCAGATGACGCAATTATTGATGATAAGAAAGACAACTCGATTTGCAGAAATTAATGCGCTACTTGAGAATTACGGCAGACGTATTACAGTCTTTAGTCATTGCAAAAAATCAAGAAGGCGTACAATAGTTATAGATCACTAATGTATAGAGCCTTAAACCAGTAGTGTTTATAAAGCGGTACGTATATTTGAACACCTCAAAAATAACAATATAAATGTATAATATGTGTAAAACTTGTGTGAGGCCAATTTTAACCAATGATATTAAAACCAGAGCAACCAAAAGAGTAGGGATGACAAAAATGAGAACGTTACAGTCTATTTCAGCAAAAGTATTAAAAGATAGGGAGCAATAACAGAAATTCAAAAATGCGCAGTATTCAAGATGGCGCCAGATTGTCACTATAAAGAAACAAGATTGAAACCAGAGAGAGAATGTGAAGAAAATAAATAGAGAGAGTGGTAATAAGAAATGGAGGACAGTCCGAAAATAGACCGTTAGGTAGACCGTAGACGTCCAAAGAGATGGAACAAAAGCGATAGTCAACATTGCAAGGAAACGGAAAAGTAAAAGGAAAAACGAAAGGAAAAACAAAAGAAAAAACTACAACAACGTAGTTTCATAGATCTTTTAGATAGAGGTTATAGACTTCTTTTTATTTCGAAAATAATCTACTTTTGTTTTGTATGGTCCTATTTTTCGAATAGGGATATCACGCTTTAAAGTTTGGAAAACACTGACAAAAGATATTTTCATATTAACCTAATATTTGAAGAGTTATTCAATGAGAAAAAGAGAAACCTTCTATAGAACATTTTTTTCTAATAATAATGCAAGCTGTTTACCAAGATAATTAAATTAATAGAGTAATTGTCGAAAACAGAAAAATATTCTTATCGTCTGATTAACTAATAGAAGTTACTAATAAACAACTTCCTTGTCAGTCTTGTTCAAAAATATACTATTAGATTAAATAATATTTTATTTAATTGTTGAGTATTAGGGTTGAACTGACCCAATTTGTCTGCGAATATCTTGGTCATTATATGATGACATAACATTAATATGCAGAGTGAATACTTTAATTTTAAAATCAATCTATAACAATATCACAAAAAAAATAATTTCCAATGAAAGATTAAAACGTTTGGCAATGAATCACAGAAGAAATTCAAAAAGGGTTTCTAAAATTATACAAACAAACAAAACAACACAGATACTTAGTAACACAAATAAAATCTAAATAGTTTCTTCATTAATAATCTAAAATAAAGTGTGTCTATCTTTTATTAATTTATTTACCATTTCATCCGGATTAGTATATCTCAAAAGATCCTTTCAAGAAATTCTGACCAAAAATGTTTGATTAATTTTAGTATCAAAAAGACCATCGCAGTGAGCTCTCTTGTACAAGAGATCTTCTGACCTGGAAAAAAGCTGATTTTGAATTTCAGCTCTATTTGTTCCTAGACACAAACTGTTTTGGACCCAGAATCTGCAGACTCCTAGTTCCCCCGGTCAGTCCGACTATTTCTAGTTTTTCACATCATTACTGAAGTAAATCCTAATGACGTAAAACTTAGATACATTTAAAAGTAAATATATATAAATATATAAAACTCAAATATTATCCCATTATTGGTCAACGGTACTTAAAAAGTCAGTTTCATTTTCAAGTGAAATCTGCTATAGTCTATGCTTAGAATCCCACTTTGTAACTTCTCAAATTTTCCAACACTTGCAAAATAGTACCTTCATTTGAAGTAGTTTAGGTATGAAATAGCACCAGACAGGTCCGTGCTATTGAAATGCACAGAAAGGCTATCGATTTATAACTTTTCTGTCTTGTTTTACACTCGGGTGTAATAATGCTGCAATGCCATGGCCTGCAAACATTTTGCTACTGACAAGCTACATATAGTTTAATTGCATTATAGTATTTGTATTGTAATACAACAGTTAGTCCTACGGTTTTTGTTTAGATTTATGACACAGAGTAATTCATTTAAGAAATTCGGTTCTGTACTGTTAGTTCTACGCGGAATTATTCTCAGCAGATAATAAAGCAAGAAGAGACCTGAAAGATATTGCCGATCTCTAGAAGTTTCCCCATCTTCGATGTCCTTTGCTTAGTGAATCTGTTCTTCCTTTTGCATACCAAGGCGCAAAAAGTAGCGTTTCTAAAAATAAGAACAATTTCTTAATCGGAAAGAAAAAACTGGGAGGGATGGTGGTAAATGCACGATGTCCCTCAGAGGTCTGTTGCAACTGAATTTATCAGGTGTATAAAATAATTCTTAGGCGTCACACTGAAAATTGGTTTGAGTTACATACTTTCTTTATTTACGGACTTTTGTTTTAAAATATCTTTACCAAGAGTCCAAAACTCTTTAGTTCCTTTTTTTTGCTAATTTTAAATTCATGTCTTTGCCACTGATAATACTTAGGTGTATACCTATGAAATGAGACTTTTTTTTTCAATTTTAAACGTTTATTAACAAAAAATGGTTACAAATTCAATCTTCAAAATAATAGCCATCGCTAGCGACACATTTTACCCATCTCTCAGGCAATTTGTGAATGCCGCGCCAAAAAAAATTGGCCGTCTTTGGCCGCAAACCAATCATCGAGCCATTTTTTGGCTTCTTCGTGAGAATTGAAGCGCTGCTCGGAAAGTGCGTGGCCCATCGATGCAAACAAATGATAATCGGAAGGCGCCAAGTCTGGTGAGTTAGCCGCATGCACCAGCGGTTCCCAATCGTACGTCTCCACCAATTCCCGGGTCGCTCTTGTTCGATGTGGTGGTGCATTGTCATCAAGAAAAATTATTTTGTGACGCCGATCGGCATATTCTGGGCGTTTTCGGTGTATAGCGCTGTTCAAATCGGCCAATTGTCGTTGGTAGCGTGCACCGTCAACTGTTTCACCTGGTTTTAATAGCTCGTACCAAATCATACTATGCTGATCCCAGAAAACACACAGCATTGCCTTGCGGCCGAAGCGATTTGGTTTGGCCGTTGATTTTGGCTTGTGGCCATTTTTCATCACCCGTAACGATTCGATGCAAAAAAGACTTCCTTTTGAACCGGGAGAGCAGCATTTCATAAGTGGTTTTTCGGTTCTCTTGCTGCCTTTCAGTCAGTTCATGCGGCACCCATCTTCCGACCTTTAAAATCATGCCCATGTCTTTCAAACGTTTGCAAATGGTTTTTTGGGTCACTCCCAACTGCTCTGCCATCATTTCTTGCGTTTGACCATCATCTTCATTCAACAATGCTTGCAATTCGGTGTCCTGAAACTTTTCGGTGGCCGGCCACGTTCTTCGTTCTCCACGCTAAAATCACCACTTCGGAATTTTTCAAACCACCTGAAGCACTGTGCTCTGCTTAGAGCATGTCCACCGTAAGCTTCTATAAGCATTTGATGAGCTTGAGAAGCGTTTTTCTTCAATTGATAACAGAAAATCAACGATGTCCGCAAATCGTAGTTTGAAGGCACGAAATTCGACATTTTTAAGAGCGAAAAAAATGCGTTGTTGTATGAAACATCACAAACAATGTATTGAATATTGTTGACAGATGACAGACGAAAAAAATAAGACATTTGAGACAGTTTAAAAATACTCCTAGCGACATCTGTGGTCTAATAGCTGAAAGTCTCATTTCATAGGTATACACCTGGTACAAACAAACCATTAATTATGTATATTGTTAAATCATTGTCTACTGTGTAAGTACTGTATTAATATTATGATAGTTGACATTTTCTTTCTATTCTAGGTAGATATCTTGTTTATTTATACATAAGGGTGTAAACAGGAGTAATTAGTCTTATAAATGAGGTAACTATAGCACTTATATGGAGTAGCAACAATTTCGAAAATTTTATATAACATTGTTTTATTATTATTTATAGAGTACTTTAAAATTCTATAGTGGTCCTGTTTCACGGGTAGGATTTGTATTCACGTATGTAGCTTTTAATAGTTATAACTGACAATGAGATTTTCCAGCATTCTATACTATATTTCCAGCTGTTGGTGTTTGCAAACCATTATTTTGTACATTTAAATGTATGTTTATCAGTATGATTTAAAAATATTTCTGTAGCGGTTTCATTTCTAATTTTATTGCTGACTTTACTATTTTAACTATTCCGATTCTTGTTATTAAGGTTTTCCGGTGCAGCCCTTAAATTCGTAAAATTTATTTTATACATTAATTAAGATAATCATACAAATGCGTTAAACGTGGCATTCCAGAATAAAACGTAATTAAATATCCAGAAGAAATGTGAAGCTAAGCAAGAGTAATTCTTTCCTGAAAGAGTGTAATGGAATATTCCTAAAAAAATCGTTTTCTGGAGTAGTCGTTTATTTCTAACTTAACGAAATCGATATTGTATTGGTTCATAATTCTTTCGAATCGCAACATAAACCCTTCCTTTTCACTGTTCAATAATAGATTTAATTCTATCAATAAATGCAAGAGATCGTGCATCTTTTACATTTGTGTTTAAAAAGGTTCACAATGACTGAGTAAGATGATTTCTCTTATTGTAA
Organism: Ignelater luminosus; assembly: GCA_011009095.1. NCBI lineage: Eukaryota > Metazoa > Arthropoda > Insecta > Coleoptera > Elateridae > Ignelater > Ignelater luminosus. The sequence goes on from VTPC01090049.1 coordinate 82,472, forward strand.
TACATGTTCTTTTTAGAATAAAACTTCAATATTCTATTTTAATAAAAATACATTAACTACTCCACTAACTAAATAACGATTTTGTTGAGGTTGGGAAAAATGAGATAGGCTACCAATACGATAAGAAACTAATCTACAGTGCTACACAAAAGTGTTCATACCCCCTGTACTAACAAACGTAAATAACACCAGAATTTTGAAAAATAATGCAAATATGGAGCAACACAACAGTATAAGCTGTTGGAGATCATTAGTATTTGCATTATTATTACGTTTCATTAGTGCTATAAAAAGAAAATTGACTCATAAAGTACAAATGCAGATGATTATTTAATTTTGATGAATTTTTATGTTGAAAACCTAATTATTTCTGATTATACAAAAATAGGATATTATTTATAATTTAAGTAAATAATATTGTAAGATATAAATAAATTGCATTGACTTTTTTTACATACTTTTATAAACTGTGGTGTGGGTCATTTCCGTCTGCTTACGTATAAAGGGCTAATTCATTAGACCTGCTCTATGGTTTCACTGAAGTATAAAGATTTATTCATGCTTTTGAACGGCTTTAGACAATGCAAATTATATCAAGAAAGCAGGTTAGACAAGGCGAAGGTAGTATACCTATTATCAAATCCTAGGTTTAAAGCCGAACAAGGGCTAGCACGGCACACTGAATACAAAATTTAACCATTATCTCATTATTAAAGAGAATTCGATATACCTATGTAACCTGTGCTATTTCAGTACACGCAAGAAAAGAATCTAGATTTAAATTTTTAAATACATAATAGCAATACACAAAAGAAATAAGAAATTTGTTGTTAATACAATTTTGTGAAAGTTTAGAACACATTAGATGAAAATGAAATGGAATCAGCACTTTCGTTATTGAAACGTTTTTGCTTACCTCGGGTCCGATTATTTACTAAAAGTAAGATTTATGGTGGGTTTATGATTTCAATATACTATGGAAGTATAAAAAGAGTTATCTACAGCGTAAAAACATAGTTATTTGTTAATTACAAAGTATACTCTTACATAACTTTATAAATGGTTTTCTAAAACATGCTTATTCCAACTTTCTTGCTCGATGTTAGATTAATTCAAAATCGTTAAATCCTGCAACTGACATTTTTTTTCCTGCCACACATTCGAAAAAGTAGGGAATGTTCAAAAGGCGTTTCAAGTATTTCATTTGGCTCATTAATCGAATCGAAGTGTCTACCATACGTTCTGACTTGAAAGAATTCTCTATGATCAGAAATTAAATAGTTTCGTGTTACTTTTTATTAGAGTATAATCTTTCTTGGGATTTTAGTTTATTTAAATCAAAGAGTTATTTTTGTCATATCTATGACGCAGAGATCACCTTCTCTTAAAATTTTTTAATTATGGAACTTTGAACGTGATAGTAAAAAGTATGTTATACTTTATTAAAATAAATATGATATAATATTCTCTTCTATTTTAGTAAATAACTACTAGCTTGACGCGAATTATAAAGAAAAATAATTATAGTGAGCACGGATGCTGCACCAACGAAAGTATAAAATGTTGTTTTTGTTTTGAAAGGGAGAGTGTTGGAAACTACGATTTCAATACTAAAATAGTTATTTATGCAACAAGTGAGTAAAGTGTATCTTTTTTTCACGAGAAGGAAAGTTTGCCGCACGAGCCGTAGGCGAGTGCGCAAATCCGCCGAGTGAAAAAAAGTAATTTTACTCACGAATTGCATACAAAACTTTTTTCACGTTCGTAATAAAAATCAAGAACTACCTACTTCAATAACGGCTTTCTCGATGCGTCACATCAATGCGTTCTAATTTCTGACAAATGCCAGTGGCAGCCTCCTATGTGTTTAAATATTTTGCGTTAAAAAATGACACGTTATGATACTTTTTTTCACTCAAATGCGTGAAAAAATGAACCGTTATGGCACTTTTTTTCACGCTTCTATCGCGATGAAACAAACGCATCCTTTATAAACGAAAATTAATGAAAAATGTTGCACTTTTTTTCACGAACGTGAAAAAAATTAATTAGATGATACATTGTCTAAAAATAAACAAAAATAACTAAATTTAGTAACAAAATCCACAAGCACTACTATGCTACATGCACAAAACAATGTGATGATAGTAAATATCGATATGATGGATTCTAGCGGGTGTGCAAGTAACCATCGTAAAAAACATGATAGATCTCTTACCCATAATTGAACATTCAAGAGTCAGGAACTGTTAAGGAAGATCAGTGTGGTCAAGACTTTGCAAAAGCCTGAAGATTTATATAGAATCAGCACTCTACACAGTCAGCAAAAGTCTAGAGGGCCTGAAATATTGCAAGAACTTGGGATATTGAAATAACAGAGATCAAAAGGCAACATGTATACGTATTTTAAAACCTTTAACTTCGAAAATATTTTTTATTCTGACCAACTTAGTTAAGAACACCCAAACCTTCTAACTTGAGATCTGCAAAAACTCGGGAACCTATGAAGATTCTAGGACATGCAAGAATCTGAAAGGCTACAAAAATTCAGAATCTCTTAAAGATTCGTACGTTCACAAGAGCTTTTCGTGGGTAATGAAAAATTTAATAGCAACATACCTATGTAGAATGCGCAGTAGATTTGATTACTGTTCAAAATCAGAAAACTATTATTCAAAGTAAATGATACAATTAAAATCCTCGATAGCTCTGATAGCTAAGCATTAGATTATTAACCCTAAATTCGGGGATTTGTTGTCAAGCTGACCTCCAGCTTTAGTAAACTTCTATTGGGAAAAAAATGATCATCGTAGTTAAAGTCAGGAAGTCCAAGAAAACATGATAATCATTATGTATGTATTTATTATAAAAAGGCTTTTGGTATAAGAACCTGTAAAGCAGAATGGACTACTTCAGCCCGTTCGTTTAAAGTATCTTTGACTTGAATGTCTTTGAGGGTCATTTAACTTATTAGCCTACCTTTTCCTAGACTTGTACTTATTATATTTATTATTGAACATTTGTTTATATTTGGATGCTTGTATGTAATGGTGCAGATATATGTGACAAGTTCAATATGCAACTTTTTATAAATAGTGGTATTGGACCGCCATTCATGTTGAGTAAACCGTTGATTATAGAGGAAAACAAACAACCTTTGAAGGGTTATGTCTAAAAGGCCTGTGGATATTTAACAAAAGATTTTACTTAGATTTAATCACTGTTTGTAAACGTTGCTAACTATTCTGCTTACTGTTTCATTTCACATAAAAAACTGAGCCATTCCTTAAATACTCATTATTATTTAAAGTATTTTACAAAGAGAAACAAAAGTTGTGTTTTACTTATTTGTCAACTTATTGTTTCGCACAACTTGTTTTGTTTTGAGTTTTTCTCAGTTTTTGAGTCTCTTAGTATAGTATAGGGTGAAATTATTTTCTGCTAATACTAATAAGAGTTATCAGAACTGTTTTATGAAAGCTGCTTTTCTACAAATAAAAATATAGAAATATGAAGAAACATCAATTTATATATGCAGCAAGTTAACTCTATCACAGATGTTGCTATGTCCGTCCCAGTTCACTTAACCTAAAAATAATAAAAGGTACACCCCAACAGGCCCTATGTTATTGGAAGGAAAATAACAATTGCAGGTTTGGTAACAAGAAAATATAAATCGATTTACTTGACCTAAAGTTATATTACAAACCATTTAGTTAAATGATAAATGCAACTCGTATTATACAAGCAAAAGGAAAGCATCTTAATTGTCCTACTGCGTATTTTAGATACAGAACAGATTTCAGTAAACAAATTTTATTAAATACGAGGGCGGTTCAGTAAGTACCCGGGTTTGACGACAGAAGGCGTTCCTGAGGGAAGTTGGTGTTATCATCGTGTGCTGCCATCTATCAAACGACGGTATAACAAATTGCAGACTGATTGATAGGTTAGTTTGGATTTGACAGCCATTTGAGTAAGACGTGTTTCGTGATTTTAGCTAAGATGGAAAAAGAGCAGTATCGTTCGGTAATTCGCTTTCTGTTTTTGGATGGGAAAAAATGCGAGGAGATAAAAGCAAAGTTGGATGCTGTTTATGGGGACACTTCGCCATCTATGACCACAGTTAGATATTGGTTCAACGAATTTAAACGTGGGCGAACATCCGTTTTTGATGAGGAGCGACCAGGACGCCCGGCAGACGTGGTTACCGAGGAAATCATTCAAAAAGTCCACGACATGATTCTCGCTGATCGACGAACGAAAGTGCGTGAAGTAGCAGAGGCCGTAGGTGTGTCGACCGGAACGGCAATTAATATTTTACATGATAAGTTGGCGATGAAAAAATTGTCGGCGCGATGGGTGCCGCGATTGCTAACGGTGGACAACAAGCGGATGCGGCTGTTAACTTCGAAGCAGTGTTTGGAGCAATTTAAGCGAAATCCGAAGGAGTTTTTGCGTCGAGTTGTCACCGTTGATCAAACCTGGATTCATCATTACACACCAGAAACTAAGCAACAATCAAAACAATGGATTTCTCCCGGTGAATCTGCTCCAAAGAAGGCGAAGATGGTTTCATCGACCGGAAAGGTCATGGCGACGATTTTTTGGGATGCGAACGGCGTCATCCTCATGGATTTTTTAGAAAAAGGAAGAACGATCACTGGACAATACTACAGTGAGTTATTAGACAGCTTCGACAAAAAATTGAAGGAGACACGGCTGCATTTGGCGAAAAAGAAGGTGCTGTTTCACCACGATAACGCATCAGCACATTCATCCGGAGTTGTCGCCGCCAAACTGCATGAATTGCGTTATGAATTGCTGCCGCACCCCCCCGTATTCACCCGATCTGGCTCCCTGCGACTTTTTCTTGTTTCCTAACATGAAGAAATGGCTCGCGGGAAAAAAATTTAGCTCAAACGAGGAAGTCATCGCCGAGATAGAGGCGTATTTTGGAGAGTTCGACAAATCCTATTTTTTGGAGGGGTTAAAAAAATGGCAGGAACGTTGGGAGAAGTGTATATTTCTAAAAGGAGACTATGTTAAAAAATAAAAAAAAAATTTTGAAAAAAATTGTGTCTTCATTTCTAACTCGGGTACTTATTGAACCGCCCTCGTAATGCAAATCGAACTGTTAGCAGAAAGCCAGAACAGTAGTGAAGGAACAAAACAAAATGAGTAACTTGCATCTCGCTTAAAATAACTAGGAATTAAACCAATGAAGATAGTTTACTTATGTCAAAAAGTATGATTTATCGTGTTACAAGAATAAAACGTTTTGAGCAATAACTTTTAATCAAGTTGGTCAATTCGATAGCTTTTAGGGAATATTTAGAATAAAGAACATGCCCCACTGCGCTTATTTTGTGTTGGTTATTGTGATGTGAGCTGTAGGTACTGTTTCTTATCTACGACTGTTGAATAATGAGTCCATTACCCAACATCCTTGAATTTGCTTTTTTTTGACAGTTATAGATAAAGTGTCGTATTTGATTTACATGTGAGGGCTTAGCTTACGCGCGGAAGATTGTAACGCTTGCTTATCGTCTCATGTTACAAATTTCGTCCTAGTGTGTAGAATAATAGCCTTTACACGCTCTTTAAAAATAATATACTATTATGTTTTATTTTACTACTGTTTTAATTTCGTATAACAGTTCAGCTTACTTTATTCAATAGCCAAGCTACTTGCATCACTTTAGCTATCGAAATACGTATTAAAACAATTAAAATTATTCATTTGTTTGGATAACATTACCCATCACTTGAATCAGAAATTATTAAATTTTGTTTTTATTACAAAACTACAATTGTTATTTCCTTTCCAAAACTTCAAGTTGAGTTGTGCCATTAAAGATTTTGAGGTTAGGTGAACTGAATTTTCTAAATACAGATACAAACATACTTGCAGTTGTTCCAACCTATCATTGGACAGACGTTATCAAGCATGTGTAGTTAATACGTATAAGTAATACATATTCGTATTTTCCGTACTGTATATAGGGAGATAATAGAGGATAGAAAACGAATGATATTTGTCACGCCAAGCGCTAGTCAGTAATTTGTGACGTGTGTCCAAAGATCGGTTGGAACAACAGTAAGTGTTTTGTTAGGAGCGTCGACAGAACAAGGAAATGGAGGCCCTCTCTATTTCCATTGTTTTTAATAAACAAATTTCAGATAAGCTTGCGGAAGTTGTTGATGAGTTATTGCTCCTCTCCTCCGGCATATTTCTTTTCTTTTTGTTTGGTCTTCCAAAGTTTTATTGAAATTCTAGCATCAAAACTCAGCATTTTAATGCATTCCTATCGTAAAGTATACTTAATTATACATTAAAGATGTGTAGTAGTATTGATCTTTTCGAGTAGCTACTATAAGTATAAAAATTCTGAAATTATTATCGCACAAAAATATTCTAACAATTTTAGTCTGACCTTTACTCGAAGTAGGTACCCTACTAAAAATTAGAAAACATAATCGAATCTTTTAGGGCATTATTTAAATCGCCATCATAAAGTCCTGTTTTCCCTTTATACATTTCCCTAAGGAAAAATCTATATTGCGTCTAGAAATCAAAAAACAGAACGATAGATTAAGAAAAGTTATAAAAATCAAATAGGAATATAAAGCACACGTTGTTGTTTTCTTAAATGCTTTTACCATTTCAATTTATTTCAACCGTGTTTGTTTCTTCATTTGAATTATGGAAAAAGTTTCAAAAAAGAAAATAAAAAAAGAAAGTTTTCTACATATTCTTTTCTTCCATTTAATCAGATTAAAACACTGTAATTGGACCATGACTTTTGCTAACTTTTATTCATAAAACTTCGATTCCCAGTTTTATTTTTCCAAACAGCTTTAACCATGTTATTGTTACGTGGATTCTTATATTGAGCACGTTAGATCAATTTCTTTTTATTAATTTATTAGGAATTTTAATTTCACAATAAAGAGTTTTATGTGAAACGTCAAAGAACCTTACAGTTATTTGCATATTGTTGTTACTGGAGCAACCTTAATCAGTCTGTAATGGACTAGAATAGAAAGTGTTTCATCTTAGTGTTTTTTGCTTACTTGAAAAAATATCTGTCAAAATCTAAAATTATATTCTTATACAGATTTAATGTTTTTCATAAAAAATTTAATATCTGTTTTCGGAAATATTTTGGGCTTGTAGTGAATAATGCGCAAATGATAAAGTAAGCCTATAAGAAAAAAATTAAATCTTTTCTTCGACATTGTTTTAGTGATTCGCTTTGATGAAAATAAATAATGAAAATATTATCTTTCATTATCTAATAACTTTACGTATGTTTTAGGTTAAATCAAAATCAAACTAAAAGAAAATTAATGAGTCAGATTTTTTAACAATTTAAGTTGACAGAAATGTTTGTCAATAGTTAAAGCCTTTCGTTACGGTGTATTTTTCGTTGACTCAGCCGCCTGTACGTCTGTGATGTCTTGGAATTCTTCGACTATACTTTGGATGAAATCAAAATAACGAATGTTAAATTGGCAAAAGCAAATTGAATTACTGTCATGATTTAAGTACTATCGCATTAATAAACGCGGTACCTCTTTTTGTTTTGTTTTCAAGAGACTACCTAATAGGTTAATATCTATTAAATAAATCTATAATCACAGTATCACTAAAACAAATATAAATAGTCCACTTAAAAATAAAGACTTAAATTGTGTACGCGAATTAAACAAAACTAAAACTACAAACACGACATCACAATGCACAAAAAATAACTCCAATAGCACTGCAAATCATAACACCTTAATAGCTCTTCGATAACAATCTAAATAACACTAGATAATTAAAAGATCGCGCCTTTCTCAAAAACTCTATGTGCCGGGTGTCTTTATCTTTACTCTGACAGGTGTTGCTAACATATTATAGTCTTAAAACCTTAAACCATAAAATCTTATCAAAAAAAAAAACCAAAAAATTGAGTGTGAATAGGTCCATGCATCATAATGCAGCTGCAACAAAATGCAAAAGGATCACACGCAAAAATTACATGCGTGGGCACGCATAGTGTGAATCTAGCGTAACTACTTAATGTATGAATGTGGCCTGCCTGTCGACAATACTGCGCAACATTGCGTGAGGAGATAGACTTCTAACGAAGCAAAAAGATAGTTACTGTCTTGTAGATTTCCTCTACTAAGTATTACAAAATTCTAGTTCACGGTACGGGTGAAGATCTAAACTAACTACTTCGGAAATACTTGCTATACAAATTATGGTACAAATGGACACCACATATAATCATTGTACTTCTCCCTGTTTGTTTATTACAGAGTTGTAGCCAGACCAAAACTTCACAACAATGTTGGAAACGCAAGGTTTTGCATACTTGTCTTTTGAGGAGATATTGCTATGAAGTCTTTAAGACAGAGAGAGGAATTACAACACCAGTCAAAATGTTAAGTAGTACCGGTATTTCGATATTTGTAATCTTCAAAACTGGTAAAAATGAAGAATGTAACATATTGTAAATAGAAAAACATTTAGGCTGGTTATCTTCTGCAATTTATCTCAGTACATGGCTAGTACAAGTACTTGAAACAAAAAGAATTGTTGATATATGGAGTAATACCTTAATTATGATAACTTCTAAATATGTGCAAAGATATTTTAATAGCACAACAATTCTATTTTGCTAAAGATAGAAGCAAAAAAGCCTTCATGGCCTTATTATTATTAATAAAAATGTTTTTGTTAAGGCCCTAATCTTAAACAGTAAGTTTACTAAGATTCAGAATAACTTCCATCCAGAAAGGTCTTTGTATGGGTATCAAAAAGGCAAGTTATGGTGGCAATATCGGAATAATTTTAATGAGTTCTTGTTATTTCATCAAGAAGAAAGAAAAAATAGTTAAAAGCTTAAAAGTATACCCATTGATGAAATTGGATTTGAGTTCTTGGAATATTCATCTGCTCTCTTGATTTAGTTACTAGTGACGTCTAATTATCTTTAAAATAAAAATATGTAAATAAAACAACTCATTAACCAGTGTAACCATCAATGAATAGTAGTTCGATTTACTTTGTGAATGGAAAAGTTTGCAAAACTAGGTCTTAGGCGGAGTGTTACAACCCTTAACTTGTTTTCCGAAAATGATTTTCATAAGTTGGGCAAACTTGTCTATTTTTCAATTTTTAAGTAACTTTAGAATGTAAGTTTTCATAACGGAATGTACAACCTCTTCATTTCTTTTGGAATTCATCTTCAAAATGGTGGCTTCTTTTTAAAAGTTTGCAAAACAAACTAACCAAGCTGATATATTTGCTTCTTCAATCTTTCTACTTCGAATACACCTTTAACCATGCAAAGGTTATTCTGATTTTGTTTTTGTTTTGGATAGTACTATTTTGTCAAAGCGTTACCTTGGAATTATTTTGGCATTTGCAGGATTGATCAGTCATCTAAGCTGTTGTATTGCCAATTTTACAGCAAACGATGACCCATTTCTTGAAACTGCATCTGATATGGTTTAATCAGCTTCGGCATGCAGGTTTTCGCTGACGTGTAATCCTTAAAACCCACAAGGTAGTCCAACTCAAAGGTTTTGAGATGTTTTAATGAGATTCAGGAAATTTACTTAAATATCTGCTGTAAGACATACATTTCTGCTTTATTTTAAAATGTCAACAACATAAATCATCAGAGGAGTACGCTGCAAAAACTTGTTTCTTTATAAAGGCTTCAACTGCAGATTTATTCTCTTAGTGTTAATTAAAATAGCTTAGATGCTTTTTCAAAGCTTGATCACAGAAACAGCTTTCCTTTCTGTGTAAGTTCAATAATCCACAACTTTTCGGCACTTTTTAGTTTATGAATTAAGCGATGTTTATAAAATATTAAAGAATGCTCATCACCGACAGGCATGTCCGTGGCCACGGCCAGAAGGTTGGATTTTGGCAACATGTGTATTGGACCAATCTTGAAATAGTAAATCTCAATTTGAAAGATTACCAACCTACGTTATAATAAATTATATTAGCAAACGTATTTCTCTGTTGCAGTGGTAATGATATTAATTTTTCTTTCATATTTGAAACGTTTTTTTAGCCATCGGTCCTAAAAACTTAACTAACAATGCTCTAGTTTTTACTAGTCCAATGTGTTGTCTGTATTGCAATACTCGAGGTAAACTATAAGCGGTTTGGGCCAAAACAACCGAAATCAACAGTGTTGTCAAATTAAACATTCCGGTCTAGAACAGTGAAAATAGTTGCGCTTTGGTCTATTGGGTAAACCGCTTCCCGATCATTGGCCACAATGTGCCTAGAATATTTCAGAAAAACGTTTTCACTTTCTCGAAAAAAGCTTTGGGCTTGTGCAACGCATGATTCGGACATAATCTCTAGTTAAATAAAGCGTTTTTAACCATGTTAACAAGTTAAGGACGTTTATAGCGATCTGATTGGAAAATTCTGAATCGACATCTGAATTCTATTACTTCTTGTTAATGAGGTTCTTTAACTTGACAACACAGTTAAGAAAACTTTATGCAACCGGGGGTAAAAAACCTAAAAATTATTTTTAAAAGTTAAAAGGAAATGAAAGCGCACTGAGGTACAAACGGTAAAAACTAAAGAACAGCTTTCAGTTTTAATCGTCTGTTTGCGCATGCGCCATAAACTGGTGTAAAATCAAGATTAATGGGGTACTGTGATATTACCCATTCCCATCTTGTTACTCGTCTAACTACTTTTTATTAAGTAAACTGATTTCTATTTCTCGTTAATTTTAGTTTCACTTTCTAGATTTTTCTTTTTCTGCTAGGCGGTGCTTTCATGTAAATGTCTTTCTAGAGTATGAATCGAAAGCTTATCAAAGTCAGCTTTTCTCCTTACAGAATCAATTTTATTTTGAATCACTTGACATTATTTCCATTGAAAGATTTTCCATTTTCTTTAACATCATTTTTACATCACGAATTCTGTCTAGTTGAAAGAAATTGCAGAAATCTTCAACGTATCTAACATCGGACTGACTATTTCTGATGTTTTCAATCTGTATCATTAACTAAATCTAAATCGAAACTAAATTCTTGAATTTTGTTGGATTATTGTATTTTACAATTGTTGTCAAACAATTTTGCGTTTCGTTAACGTTTTTACTAAAGTACTACATCGAAAATAGTAAACGCAGTACGGCAGTTAAAAAACAGAGTCGAGTAGAAAGTAACAATTTTTTTTATAAATAATTAGTTATTAAACTTATGAAAAGTCTTTAATACAAAACAGTATGTTTAATCTAAGTTTAATTATTCAAATAAGGTTATTATGTTAAGATTAAATGCTTTAAATGCTTCGTTTCATTGAAACACCAGCACAAAAGGTGTTAATTATTTTCTTTCGAGTAACCAACCATCTTACCACCCTACGATATTCATGCTCAAAACTGAAGGCGAATTCAAATTTAAAAATCTTATAATAATATATTCTGAAATCATGTTGAAGTCTACAACATCGGGGTTAAATCAAAACTGAATGCGATAACATAGAAAAGCTTTTGCCGAAACATTTTGGGATTGAATGCAAGGAAAGGAACATGAATCGGGAAGTTCTTGCACGAAGACCTATCGTACACCACCCAAAATTTAATAGAGCAGACGCCAAGATACACAAATTAATATTCTGCAGTGAAATTTGTTTAAAAGGGGGTGGATTTTAAAATACTGTAATTAACTTTTAGCAGCTTTTAAAACATTTATTTTATTTTTATACTTTATTAGAGTTTGCGTTTATCTTTGAAACCTTTAAACATTATCCTATTTGGTTGTGTTTTTATTACAAGCCACTGCTTTTACTTTTATTCAAATCCTGGTAACGTCGTTCTTATTCAATATGATTTTCCAGTAACTCATAATGAACTTAGCATAATATTATCAGATCAAACTACAAAAGATTAGAACCGTGCAAAACCTATATATACAGTGACAGCCGCCAAGTTGTTATAATAATGGGACTAAGGCAATTTAATTAAATAAACATTACTCATAAACCTACCGTATGTTAGAAAAATTATTAATTAGAATCACTAATCCTTTAAAGTTAGTTGTGCTTTGTAAAATTTACATTTTGATTGGACACGTGTCACAAGTAGGTACAGTTTGGATAATAGTAATGCACCTTTTCGAAATTTAATAAAATCTTTAAATTTAAATTTAAATGAATAATAATTTAAAAGCAGTGTACAGAATATTTCTTAAGTATTTTTTTCTGATTTATACAATCTCCTGATTCCTAATACCGCACAATCAGCTAAATCAGATTTTACTAATCTGAAGTGGTGCATTACTTTAGTTCAAGACTGAATAAGTTACAGAGAATAAACCGCGTTTTAAGAATTTTTAGTTTAAAATAAAATTTTAAATTGGAAAATAAATAAAGTGGTTTAACTGATTTAGATTTTTAGACAGTTCTTTTTTGGGATTTCTTAGTATTATACGAGGGTGGTTTGATAATTGTACGTATGAGATTGTTAATAACAAAATTGTTTTCTCGCTGATTTGTTTCATCTTTCAAACGAGCAAATGTCAAATAACAATTTGATAAACTGCGCAGTTTGTATTTGACAAATCGTGAAAGAGAGCACTGTCAGTACTTTTGTAAAAATGGAAAGAAAAGAGATTCATATTGTCATAAAATTATATTTATTTAAAAGCTGAGACAGCTACCCAGATTAAAGCTAAGTTAGATACAGTTCTTGGTGAATCGTCGCCGTCGTGTCGTTTAAAATGATACACACGTGGGTTGTTGAATTTCAACGTGACCGAACAAGTTGTGAAGATGAACACTGGAGTGGTCGTCCACATGAGATAACAACTGAACAAATGATAGAAAAAGTTCATAAAATCGTGATGAGCGATCGCAGATGCAAAGTTAGGCAGATATCAGAGATGGTGGGCATTTGAACTGAACCTGTGCATAACATCTTGCACGAACATTTGAGCATGAAGAAGCTGTGTGCGCTATGAGTGCCGCGATTGTTAACGGTAGATCAAAAACGTATTCAAATGAATGTTTCGTCCGAGTGTTTGGAACATTTTTTGCAGAGATTCATAACTGTGGATGAGACGTGGATCCACCACTATCCACCATAGACGAAGAAACAATCGAATCAGTGGACCGGGAGCAACGGTCACTGTTCTGGGATGCGCAAAGAATCATTTTTACAGATTATCTGCAAAAAGAAAAAGCAATTATCGGGGAGTATTAGGCGAACTTGTTGCAGGAATTGAACGACAAAATTAAGAAAGAACGATCACACTTGGCCAAGAAGAACCACCTTTTCATGAGGACAGTTAAAATTCGAATTACTACAGCATCCGCCTTACGTGCCCGATATGGTTCTCTGCGATTTTCACCTGTTTCCTAATCTGAAAAAAATGGCTTGGGAGGAAAAACAGTTTTATGTGACGCTGACGTTATGGATGCTGAGTGGTTATTTTGCAGGAATTGACAAATCGTTTTATAAAAATAGAATTACTTGCACTAGAACATTGTTGGGCAAAGTGTACTAAGGAAGTTACGTTGAAAAATAAATAAAGTGCATAAAATTGCAAACCATTGTGGATGTTTTTGATAATCGAGTCAAAAGATCTTTTAGGTTCATTTGAAAATAAAGCAAAAATTTGGTTTAAAGTTATGATCAGTGCTGCATTGTTAAATTATGTACGCATCGTTTGTCTTAACAACTAGATACATACACGTGAAAAACAAAAAAAAGTAATTTATACAGAAAAACTCTACTAACATCATTCAACAGACATCACTGAACATATATCTACATCTTAAATCAAATACACAAGGCGCAAGAGGTGCCTACAATACTAACTTTCTGCAGCAAGTCATTGACTAGAACATAAATATGCACTCATCCTAAGCCACTAAGGCTAATGCCTCAGGGCGTAAAGCTATGGGGGCGCAAAAATCGGTAGAGAGATGTAAACTGTGCAGATCCAAAAGAAAATGGAATCTGACAGTTTGAATACGTCAATACAAACACAGTTCCACCCAACTTTTTATACTTGTCTTCATTCAGCTCGACTACAGAAGAATAAAAATTCTGTTTCCCTGTTTTTAAACCGATTTCTTATCAATTTGGTGGTTGTTAATAGAAGCGTTGTTTAGCCAAAGAACAAACAATTTTTCGCAATTGCCGAAAATTACTTCTTTCTCTGTTTATATTTTGTTATTCAACCATTTGGAAGCGGAACAGAAGGGAGAGTCATCGATACTTTTTCAATAATTCTTGTATTAGATATGCATAGACATCATTTTTTCTTTACTTTAGATAATTCAAATAAAATTTAGTGAAATTTTGATTAGTAATTTCAGCAAAAACTAAGTTTTGTCTATATATTTTCTAATTCTGATAAGCCATATTTCAAGCTGTACAAGAACGTCTACCCAGGTAAGAATTCAAAGTGAAGTTTAGACTGACAAGATTGTCTTTAAATGTTTAGATTTTTGAACCTGGACAGGCCTTTAGAGGGATTTTTGGTAGTACTTGGTGTAAAGTGTAGGGGCGCAAAAGTATGAAGTTGCTTCAAGACTTAAATACTGAGACGGGTGATGTCAATAAATCCTCTTGCCGGAAGTTTAAACTTTAAAAAGCTATTGTAGAAAAGCGGTCGTTGAGACCTTTATTGGAAATTATACTAGAAAATCTTTAGATCTGAAAATTTATAGCTGGCTAAGACAACGGTTGTTGTTATCCACCGCTTTTTCTCCATTTTGATAAATCTGAGTTTCTATATTACATAATTGATATAAAAGCTGGGCAATCACAGTATCGGATATCATGTTTGATCCAAAATGTATGCTTTTGAGTCTAATTTCCAAAGCAACACACAGCAAAACCATTTCAGACATGTTTAGAATAACCATAACTGATCCATCAATTAAATAATGAAATGTCCATGCATACAGAAAAATGTAACTGCGTAACATAAACAGGTCAGTATTCTCACACTAAAAGTTCAAGAACATCTCAGACTGCTTTTGACTATAGCAACTCCGTAATAAACCTTGATTCAGCGTTATCTTTGCTTGATGTTGTTTGCTAATCGTAAGCTCGAATATACGTTTCGTATATCTGCGTACTACTTGAATAGCATTTACGCTATACGCTTTTTGAATTTTATTTTTATATGTATACCAGAGTATACCTTCCAAAACTGCACTTATAATATAGCACTTGGTACAAAATGAACCTAATTTATTTTTAAATATATAACACAAAACTGCTTTTCTTATTTAGAACTTCGATATAATATTTTAATTTATCAAAATTGGATCAAAAAGGTGACTTTTTAACTTCGGCCAACATAACGTATGGTAGTAATAATAAACAAAGTGTATTTAACTTTTCTTATATCTTCATGCTAATTTCCACGACCACTTTCTAGCCTTTTCGAATGTAGAATTTATAGTTCTTCTTGAGTACCATAATTTTAGAAAATAGCGGACTGTATTCCTGAGTTTATTTACACACGTTAAGATTAAATCATTCGATGAGTACAGAAATAATAATTCTAAGATTAAGCCTGGTAAATGATTAAGTAAATGACTTTGTGTTTGAAAGTCTGGAATCCAATCCTTTGTAAACTTCAAATAAAAACCAACATATTTTCTGTCTAACAGCAATGTTACCGTTAAGTATGGTTATCAGAGGTTTTAATCAAGTTTGCAAACTCCAGAAAACAATATTAGCCAATATTTTTATTCAAACTTTTCGTCTTTGAATGTACAAAACTAATTCTTAATGAATACGTATGGTTTATTTCCAACAACAACCTTCTGGTTCATTAAAATTCGTTTATACTCCTCTATTGGTAGATGAAACATTTGGTTGACTGATTTTGCAAAATTTTGTTTTACTAAAATATGGCGCATCCTACAAAAAAGCTGCACGAAAAACTATTTGTATAAAAATGTGTGTCGGATTTAAAACTAACAGAATAATAAATTTTTTACTATAATGTCTTTTGCTTGGGTATTCTGTGTCTTGACAACGGTGCATTTTAAATGCCTCGCGTTTTCTAAGAGCTCGTTCATACGACATCGAATAGGTCGTTTTGCTGAATCGATGTCATGCAATGGCGCATACATCTTAATGTTACTGTTTACACGATGCAACTGACCTAATCAGTAAAATCAACGATCCGGCTGTTTCTGACATTCGGTTTTGTCAGGGCAAACCGCATGCAGTAATCGGTAGGAAAACCAAATCGCGTGCCAGTGGCGCATATAATTGTAGTGGTAACATCTTGATGATCCAGTGTCTGCATGTATTCATATACATTTTGCAAAAAAGTTGTTAAAAAATAGAAAGTAGGCGTATTCAGCTTACACAGATTTGGCGAAATGAACGATACGATCGTATTATGTGAACGGGCTCTAATAGAAAAGTACTAATTTTTTCTCAAATATTTGTAAATTAATCATATACAATTTTCTTTGGATTATATTTCCCGCGATTATAATATCGTATTCTGGACGTGCGTAATCGTTACAATAAATGGCCAACTAATAAAGTATTTCTTTTTCGTTCTAATGCAAAAGAAGAAACACAAGATCAGTGCTTGAATTACTAAAAATGGGTACTATCAAATTCAACAAAAATAAGGCTCTGCAAGCATGTATAAAATATGCACAAGAAGGCATTTTTTAAATTCAATAAGGGAACGGAGCCGGCCTGCAAAGTCGAGCAATAATAAATTATGCATAGTACCTCTTTCGAGTGCTTAAAATTTTTTATAAATGATTTAAAATTCAACCACAACGCTTAATACTTTAATAAACCTTAAATTCTAGTATACATGACATAATTTGTAATTTCGCCGCGGAACTTCCTGCACTTGAAATATCAGAAGGTCTTCTGACGTTAGAGATTATTATTGTAAGGGAAAATAAGTTAAGAGTGAAAGTTCCTATTGTAAAAAGGATTTTCTTGGCACTTAGTTTCTCATCTCCCAATTATTAAGATATAAAGCTTTCTGTTTAGCAGATAGGGGTGTTTTTAGCCCCTAGCTTACTGAAGTAAGGCGCTCAAATATAATCATTGATTTACAAATTGTATTCGAAATTCCAAGCTTGACTGTTATTTCATTATCTGTTAAAACATTATTCAATTTGGGAGACGACCGCAAGAGCTTTAAAGCTTTAACCGCGAAGTTAACGCATAGTACTCTAAAAGTTCTGATTTTATTAAATAAGTTAGTACCTACTATGTCTACTTTTATTATCGTCTATTGTAATTTTTATTAGATCCTTATAAGTAGGAAAACTCGCCCAAACTTCTAAATCATTAGTTGAAATTGGGACATTACTCAATTAATTCTGAATTAATGATCATCAATAAAGACTTTATAATTAATGTGACGCGATGTTCAAGTACTTTTCCTAGCAAATTTGCCCACTGATAATAGATATGCATTCGCAGGTACCAAGAAAGTAGTAATAATAACGAAACTTTCAAGTGAAGCGCGCCCGAGGCGCATCACTCTCTGATGAAGTATTCGTTCTCAACGTAAACTTTCAGTTGCCTATTCTTGGGACACGGCTTGTTATGAAATTGCTATTTTACAGTTTCGTATACAAATGTAGGAACGTTAAAAAGATATATTAGTCGAAAGGAAAACAGATGATTTTAATTAGTATGCTGATATTTCTAGTACAATAAAGTTCTGCTTTAATAAAAGCTTACGCTTTTTGAAGTAGTATTTATGTTAAATAACATAATTTTATACCATATTTCGTTACATCTAAATCTAACTGTGACTGCTGTGTCATTTTCAGTAAAGTTTCTTCCTTAATATCATAGTGCACAATATTTATAAATAATTCGTTGAAGTCCTGCACTTTTCTTTAAACAAGTCTTCTAATTAACAGGATCGTGCTTATGAACATGACCATGGGGTGCGAACTGAAAGCCCCTTCTTAAGTTAAAAGTTTTATTTAAAACGGTTTCCAAGACTAATATGTTGATTTTTTCTTTATTAATAAAGTTGGTAGAGCAGTTCCTTTTGAAGTTTATAATGAAATGCCGCACAGTGGGTGAGAATTAAATATTAAGGAAAAGAATGATCTATTATTATAAAGCGGCATTGCTTCATTGCATTTGTTATTTGTAATGATTTAGAAAATTCAATTTTTCGATTCATCTTGGTAATAATAATTCGATGTTAAGCGTTTATATGCACAAATGCTATAGAAAACATAGGCTCAGTTTCTACTTTCCTTTCACTAACCAATTAAGCTTCTTTTAAAATTTAAATAAGAATAGCTTATAGAAAGGATAAAATTGATTGTTATGACAATTAGAAAATATTTATATTTAATGGAGAGAGTAGAAATCGGCCCATAGAGCTTATTATGATGAGACTTCAATGCTCTCATGACCATATATTGACCTATAAATAGTAGAAACAAGCAAATAGGACTTATATCGCAATATATCTTAAGTGTTAAATGAAATGCTACTTTTGATAAGATCACATAATTTGTTTTAAGACTGGTGTTAAATTTGATTTTCAAAAAGATGCTCTGTGTTGGTATACACAAAGTTTTCGAGCTTAATAAAATTATGAAATATAAATTTCCAACTCTTTTTTGACCAATCGTACTGTATTTTATTATAATCGTTTTTTATCATATCATGGAGTTTTTTCTTCTATAAGGTAACTTAACTCTTCCTTTTTTAGATAATACATAATGTGCACTTGGTATGAAAGGGATTATTGCTAAGAAACTTACCAACCTGACGACTGTGATAATTTAATATTAAAATACTTATTTACTTGATTCGTGCCTCATTTATTGTCTGACGTCATTGTCGAGCGTTAATTTTCTACTAGGTTACTCCCTTCTGTGATCTATTTTCCATATTTCTTCCTATCTCCTGCTAATTCTTCCGCTTTTCTCCAATCTAGTTCTATTTTTTTCAGATATTTTTCAATTTCATCTTTTCATCTTAGTCTACCTTTGTTTTGTTTTTTACTTTTTCCACTTTCCATACTCCTTTAGTCAATCTTGATGTAAGTATTCTAACCATATGTCGAAACCATCGCATTGCATTTTCTTTTATTTTTTGATATAAAGATTTTACTCTTGATCTCCTTATTTTTACATTTTTTACTTTGTCAAGTAGATTAGACTAACAATTTTTATCAGTACTCCTATTTTTATTGCCTGTAGTAGACGTCTTTGTTTTTTGCTCAGAATCCAAGCCTCTAAACCAGTGATTCTCAACCACTGTGCCGCGGCACTTTAGTGTGCCGCGAGATTTTTGAAATGTGCCGCCACTACGAATAAGCCACGTCAGACAAGTAGTTCGATTGGTTCTACCTTCGTAGCGGAGACTGACTGAATCAACGCGCATGACTATTACAGTTCTGGACTGGTTCTAGATTTAACCCAAACAAAGCTATATACTAGTTTAGTAAAATTCTTTTAAATCTATTTTATCGTTAGTGCCGCCAAATTTTTAAATTATTAAAAGTGTATCCTGACGAAAAAAAGGTTGAGAATCACTGCTCTATACTATAACTCAACGTTGGGATTCATATATCTTCATTCTTAAATAGTGGAAAATCATTGCTAATTTCAATCAGCAGATATTTTCTTTTTATTCACTATTTCATTTAAAACAACTAAAAACAATCTTTTTCTCTTTTTCTCCCATAACCTTTAACATTTCCATGCATATCCTGTCGAGACCAGAAGCTTTCTCAGTCTTTAGCTTCCTTATCGTTTTTTCTAGTTCTTCTATTATCACGTATTCTGTTGAGTTCATTTTGGTTTTCACTTCCCTCATTTGTATGGTATGTAAGTTAGTACATATTACTCTCATCTACAACATTATTAACATCAAGCAATTTCTTAAAATACTCTCGCTACCTATCCAAGATTTCATCTTCTTTTGTTAGTAAGTAGACGTTCACTTTTATTCTTAATGTACTTAATTTTGTTGCTGTTTTTCTTCTTTATATCTTTTACAACCCTGTAAAATAGTTTTTGATTTCCGTTAGCATTTTCTTTCATTCTTTGACCGGATTCTTCCCATGCTTTTTTCTTAAAGATTTATTCACATTGTACGTCACGTCAACGTCGCGTCACGGATCGTCACACGTCAAAATTGTCTATAATGTGTTTTAAATAATACTGTTCACACTGGTAGGCAACGTTTCTTTGACGATCCGATTCAATTCTGATAATGTGAATGGGGAAACGGAGCATCACCGTCACGTCACCATCAATATTTGCATTAAAACTGGTCTTGAGACATTCTAAAGTATTTGTAAAAACAAATTTCATCCTCTTCCAGTTGTTTGAATAAAGTGTGAAACTCTCCTACATCCTTTCTCTTTCTAGAAACATTTTTAACCCATGTTCTTTTTCTATTCCTGTTCTCTGTTTTTTTTTGCTCATCCAAAATTAATGCAATCATAATAATTGTTGGAAAGCAACTAGGTACAATAACAGAACTATACTGTCAACTGTCAACAACATACGCCAGGGACTGACAGAAAAGGTAAATTTCTGATGTTGATGTGCCGGGCCCTAATGGTGTAGTGTGAATCTATAGCAATTTTGACGTGACGGTGACGATCCGTAATAAGACGTTGACGTGACGTATAATGTAAATGGACCTTAACTGTAATTACTTTTTCTTTTGTGCCTTTCCTATATTTCTTATTCTCTTCACTTGTCTTTAGCATTTGTTCATTTATGTATTTTTTCCAGCTTCCTTTTTATCCCTTAATATTAAAATAACAAACTACAAAATTTACAATCTTTTTACCTGAAAGCTAAGCCTCTTTTAGATAGCTGCTTCGGTTTCGTCTAGTCTCATCAGTGAAGTATAACAATGTTCAGTGTTTTTACATCGTCATGTATACGAATTACTAATTACTAAACATTAATAATAGTTGTAATAATGATAGAATGAAAATAATAATCATCTATACTACCTAGCTTGACTGACCACATTTCATAAAACTGGTGATTTAACTTTGTCTTTCCTCAGCGATACTTCGTCGGGTGTACTTTTATATGTACTAAATACATTATGGTTCACGTTATATTTCTTGACAATTTTTATCAGGGCCGCCACGTGCTGATGTGCAGGTTATCCACTGCACAAGGACGGCTAATCGAAAAGGCGGCATTTAGCTAATCAAATTTAGTTCGAGGAAGAAATCAAAAGAAAAGTTTTTAAAGTCTGCTACAAAGTCGGTTTACATTTACGTGGCAGTCTTGATTTTTATTTATGAAATGGCTTACACCAAGAACACATGACCAGATGCGCTACGCAATCTGAAGTTGGAATAGTTAGTTAGGATTGTATTTTAGTTCCACACTCATTTTTTGTGATAATGCAGATCATCAATGTAGTTTTTTAAATTATCGTTGATTCGTTAATTCTGCACGTAATAACAATGGTAAGCATGCATAACTGTAGGAGAATAAGATACAGTCTGGTTTTTATAAACGCAAGAATTAACTGCATCGTAAAGGCTTTACTTATTACGTTAGTTGAAAACAGTGTAATTTCTATCTCAAGAATATATTATGAAATTGTAGCAATACTTAGTTCCTTCATTAGTAATAATAATTTACAGACGAGAGAAATTCGCTTTATATCTTTTTGTTCCTGATGATACATTCCCTTTATTTTAGCCTATCTTCAAGAACTTGCATTTTAATGAAAGACTACTAGCAAAATTTTACATTAATATCTATTTAAAAGTATAACCATGTATAACGTAGCCTAGTGATGTAGATGACATGAACATTTATTTTCAACAAAAAAAAAGATTAAAATGCATGACAAGGCAATTCCTATTTTTCAATATAATCTCATATGTCTATCGCTTATTGTCGTTAAATTGCCCGGGTTTCTACAAAGGACAACTCCTTTCAAATTTAGAATATATTCGCGAGTCTTTTGAAATAATATCGAGTAACCTATATAAAAAGGATCTTGTAGAATTTTGGTCGCGACTGAAAAAAATAACGCATGCACAATTTTTCCTTCTATAATATCGTAAGCCTACGTTGTTTTCATATAGAGGCTACATACTTTTCTTCTCCGAGAATGTTTGTGAATAATAAACCAAAATTTAAATTTGTTTTCCTCCGTGGTTTACGAAGGGTTATTTGATTCTTTTCCATAAACTATTCCACTTGTTAAAATGCAAAAGAAACAATATTTTTGTGTGTGATGTCATTTTTCTACACTTATTACGTTTTTGAAATGCGTAGAGCAACACCTGTGGCTTTTTTCATACCCTGTACGATGCTTTTGCTAAAGTTTCGTCGAATGGATTCACTCGCAAAACAAAATAATAAAAATTGTCTTCAGCGGCATGTCGTGAATGTTTATTTTAAAAACAGTGTAGTATAGAAAACACAAAAGTAATTATAAGAAAAACTTTACCATGTAATAATAGTTAATTATTATGTAAAGTTTTAAAATTATGTTTAAGAAAATTGAAAAAAAAATTAGAAATGTTTACCTAATGTAACTATTAATTGATTATCTATTGCAATAGTCGTGCATAAAATATTGTGTGTATCTCTGGCGTAAAATATATTAAAGCCCTCAGTGGTTGTGAGCCTCGACGTTGCCTCGGCTCACAAACTCCACACTCGGGCTTTAAATATGTATTTTACGCCCTTAATACATAATATTCTATTTTAAATTCAAAGATGGCTCTTGCAAATATCTATTTTGCTTCCAACAGTTTGTCATTTCACATCATTATCCGCCAATCCTTAAAAGTTGTTTCTGTAATTAATTCTTAATACTGCATGATTTAAATAGATTCTTTAATATAAACTGGTACATTGGCTAGAAAACTGCCATTTATAGTATTCGATTTATGTCTCTAGACAATGACTAAGATCGTGGTATTTGTAAAGATGATAAAATACGACGGTATACCCTAAAACAGAATTTATTATTACTAATACTAGTCGAATGGTGCCAGTATACTTTGATGTTTCTCTCCAGCGTGTCAAATTCTCGAGAAGAAACATACAATTGTACATAAAATCCGAAATATCTTCTAAATGCGAGAACAAAACTTTGTGTATGAGAGGTTTATTGAAGTCAAGTCATATAACCACAATTCATAAAAATAACCCATTCAGTTATACGGTGGAAGTTAAAAACAAATTAGATTAGGTGTGATAGGCCCGAACTTGTGTAAATATTCTAATTACGTTTTAGTCTTGAAGGCAACGATTTTTAATTATATAATTTACAACTTTTAAAATCTGAAAATCTATTGTATTTTAAATTCATATTTTACAGCCTTTATTTTACGACCCATATTTTAAAACCTAAAACGATGGCAATTTTTAGAAAAACGAGTTATCGATTAGGATGGCGTACTAATTACAAGTTTCACTTCTTCAGTGGTCTTTAAGTGGGTTGATACTCACACCAAGATGAATTTACAATGAAATATATAAAGATTTTGAAGGAAATTACAATAAAGTACCACAAATGTTGTAACAATTCATAAATAGGTAGAGTCTTAATAAATTACCTTTCAGAATCTGATCTAGAAGTTGAAAAGCGTATTTTGATAGAATTGCAGAATCATTAAAAAGAAATAGGAAAAGTCTTGAAACCTTGTTAGGTTAGTTAAGTGTAGGTGGTTTAGGTTTGTACGTTTGCTTCTACATTCAGAGATCGTTGCTCTCTTTTCAGAAAAGAAAATAAAATTGTAAGCAGAGATGTAATTACATATATGATACGTAAAAATCCCTTTTAAGAGTGGACGTTAGCTTCTTCTTCTTTTGCACAACCTAGGCGATTCCTCTCTTAAACCTAAGTTATATGAATTCAGTAGTCTCGAATATAGAAATATTTGGACTGTGAACCATCAGAAGTATCTTAGTGGTTAGCCGATGGTTTTCAAGGAAGAAACATCTGTAAAAATCTGAACAGAAATTCCAGTTGAGAAACAGTCAGTATTTTCCTTGCTTGACTAACAGTTAACCAAAATGATATAGACGTCGTATGAACAATCAAAAATTCTCAATCCCAGGCTTTCCTTAAATCGTGACCGTTAGAAGTTGGCCTGGAAAATGAAACGAAAAGGAATTAATTAATTTAGAAATTAACTTCAAGTTAATAATATTAACGTTAGATCAAAACTTTAGTAGAAGTATACAAGGCGCAAGTGAATTTCGTTCAAACAGTTCAGAAAGATGAAAGTCGGGACATCAGTAAAAGTTCTAACGATGCACGCTTCAGAAATTGTCACACAATAACGAAATTGAATATCTGTGCTCAGAATCAGAATATATGGAAAGACTGTAGTTGGTTTTTAATCGATATTATTGTTATTATTACAGATTTCTGTTATTACAAAATTCCCAATCAATGAGAAACAGCTCGAGAACGAATCGCCAACACAACTGATGAACGAAAAATAATTATCAGCAAAATATGTTGTTTTACAGACTTTTGATATGCATAACTAACAAAAGCTTCTATAAAGAATTTTAATAAAGATCTTGGTAAAAATAAAGACTAACTAACTAACGAAACGTGGATCTAGTGGCTAGCACTGTTCGCTTGACTTTCTGGTTTAAGTCAGTATAGTAAAACTGTGCTTGCAAAAAATGCACCGATATTATAATAAATTGTACCAAAATGGCGCTGTATAAAGATAGCGTCATGCAAAAATATGGTAATACAAGTTAGAGCTATAGAGACATTTCTGAGTTATAAAAAATTTACGCCTAACATTTTTTTCGTGAAAACCATAAGATTAAAAGACTAGTTAAATAACTAACAAATAAATCGACTGAAGACTTTGATCTTGTTGTTAAATGTCTCTTTGAAATATCCAGACATAATCTGTTATGATCGAGGTATTTTTCAAGCTTCAGTTTTCAACGCCGCCGCACCGATCTGATATTTCGGCATCGAGCAATTTTGACCTGTGGCGTTATTTCGACAGCCACTACCTATTACTACAACATCACTGTACAGGTTTTGTTTCTGCGCGGCTATTTTGAACGGATACATATCCTTCTGCTCTCTCTATAAAAAAAATTGTTCCTAATATGCGTGATAAAATAGCTTTTAAAATTTAATAAAACATTGCATTATACAAAGTAAAACACTTCTACCGCATCATTTGATAGTATCATTAAACAGATAAAAATTTGTCAGTAATGTGTTTGTGTTGTAGTCTAAAAAAATCTGCACAATAATAGTGAGTCTAGTTAATTCTTCAGTTTATGATTTCCCTCTTTCATCTAGTTATATACCTTTAATTCTCATCATTTGAATTAGCCAAAGTTTACCGACTGTAAGCCTTTTCGACTCCCTACGTTGCTGTACAGTAAACGCCGCTTAACCGCGTTCAATAGTATACGTAGTTGGAGTTAATAACAAAACTACTGAAATACAAAATTTTATTTAGTAGTTCTGGCAATATTTCTCCATAAAGGGACATAAACGTAACAAGAGAAACAAATGTATTCCCAAAAACCAAAACTTTGGTACTCCACCTGCAAGATAAGATGTATTTATTTATAACTCCATGGCATACCTTGGTTATATCTAAAATATAATTATGATTACAAAAGTAGATTAAACATTGAAAAATCAGATGCAGTGCTTATTCCATTTATGTAATTGTTAGAATAAATTAATTTATTTTTCTTTGAAAAATTATTTCGATCTCGCTTCAATTGTGTTGCTCTTATACGAATAGCAGCACAAGAAAACAATAGAAATAGGTAGGTGCGAATATTTAACCAGACGAAGGATACACAAAGAGAGAGCGAGAGAGAGAGGAGGACTAAATTGATCATGATAAACACATTCATGTTCATTGATTTGCACTCGAACAGCAGGAAAAGGCTGACGAGCAAGTGGATAGAAAGGCAGAATTACACGAACGAAATTTCAAATCTGACGTGAAGAGTATTGACATGGGTGTAATTTCTAGAAAACAATCATCTGCGGAATGAAAATGTTAATTGAATTCGTTATTATTTTCATGTTCATAAATTTGTAAATTAGATATTAATCTGGTTGAGACTTAGTTGCCATTTTTAATTGTTTTTGATAGAAAGTATTATACAATTCACATGTAAAAATAAAAATTTGCGGTGGGTAACTTTTGACTTTTTTATAGAATTAGAAAATCCAGAATAATTTTTAACTTCCTTGCATTTAAATGAGTTTTTTGTCTCCTCTTATAAGCACAAAGTTTATAATAAAAAAATATAATGTTGGCAAAAACTTATTTGTCTTCCCCCAACATCTTTTCTAGTAAGAATTGTAATATTCGTCATCTCACTTTTTAATTTTTCGGGTTCATTAAAAAATCTAATTATAATCATTTCTGTTCATTTGAACAAAATCTGTCTAATTTTGCTAATAAACTAAATAATTCCTAAGTCTAAGATTTATTAAAATAATGTAAAGTAACATTCATAACCTGAAAGATACCATACTTACTTGTACTCTAGGTTAAGGTTAAAGAATTTTTCGAAAGCCTAACAGTGCATTAGTGTAATATTCATTTAATCAAATCAAAGAGTGTTTAAAAAACGTCATGAACTGGTTAGAGTCAGGTTAAATAAGATATTAGAGAGTTATCGCTAAACGTCAAAATGACGTCATCCATTATCGCAAATCCGTTAGCCTGTTGAATTAAAAGTAGAGTTGTGACAGTTATCGTATACATCAACGATACGATTTGTAAGCAAAGTGATATAAAATCCAAATTCTGTTTAATATACGTGGAATGTAGATTCGCGTACAATGCAGAGTCTTAGATGCTATTTTAGTGCCTTATTAGACGATTTAAACCAAATATAACGTTACCGTAAACCCTTCCCTATTTGGGGCAAAATAATTACGTTTAGCGGAAGATGATTCTCTAATAGAATGCAAAATAGGGTTTTTGCGGACGAAGATTAAAGGTTTCCTAACTCTTTTCAAAATTCTTGGGACAGTTTCATGTTTGCTAAGTAAATGAGCAGTTTATGCCTCAAATATACATCACCCCAAAATATGGGGTTGGAATTTTAAGTTTTCCCACATGTTATGGTTGCTCTGTCCTCGTTCGGTTGTGTGTTCTTCGTTAGCTTTTCACAGCATTTTGAAAATAGCAATACCTTAGACCTTACTGATTTGCTATTTTCTATGACTCTGCCTTTGCCTTGTAGAACTGATTCGTTTACCAATCTTTACATACGACAGCTTGTTCTTCTTCTCCCATCTCTGATAAGCTTTCAAATCATTTTCCAGATTTTTAATTTTCTTCACAGAAAGATCTGCCAAGATGATCTGGTTATCAGCGAACGTCTGATACTTGTCAAAAACAGAAAGTTGTAAAATCGCCAAATGTGGAGATCTCTCGTCAGCTGACGATATAATACAATAATAGATAATATGATATTTAGAGTCAACTGTTGGTTTATGAGTTCCGGTAATCAAATTGGTGGAACGAATAAATAATATTGCGACGTTGTCCAGATGTGAGAGTTTTTCAACGGTTTAGTTTTGCAACGAAAATAACTGGAAAACAATCTCGCTTAATTAACATAAATATGGTATTACTTGTAGCACTATCCAACTGATGATTAATTAAGAAGGGCATAGGTTTATCCAGATCAGAAAAGCAAAATCTATACGGAAAAAGTCTAAGACCCACTGATGTAAAGATTAAAAAACTAACAATAGGTCAATTTAAGCACTTGTACGGGTTTTAAAATGGTTTATGATTGTAATATGTTTTACTTCAATTAAAATGCTGTTAATTTGACTTGTGGTTCTGACTTCTGAGGTTCTTCGAAAGTTATTTATGTATTTTTCTGTAGAGCAGAAATGCTGTTCATTGCACTTACTTTTAGGTTTCTATCTGGCAAAGTTTATTGGTCAGCTCATTTCTTTTTGTTATTTTATGCTTAAAAATACTTTCTATTGATGACTTATTTTTAGCTTCTTGGTTCACTTTCACAGAAGCAAAGTTGCTGGTGTTATGGTTAGGTATTCGTTCACACATTTCTTTTAGGCTTCCTCACAGATCGTCTTGTATTTCAACTACAGGAGCAAACGTTAATTAGTCTTATTTTCCTAAAAGACCTCCTCTCCATCACTGAAAGAACAGATTTTCTTAAATTTGTTGTTGTCTTATTTTTTAAGTATACTTTGTTGTGTTCTATGGTTTAAATTGGAAACCGAAATAGTTAGGAAAGTATTGAACATGCTCTTCCCTGCTGACCTGATGACATTAGGAAGAAGGCTGCAATCACAATTTTGATATATACTGCTCAAAATTTGACATTTCACAAACTTACAACACTAAGTAAACATTTTGTACTAATACACCGATGAATTTTACTTTTTATTATATTGGTAATATTGTTGGACCAAGCAGTTGTTTTGACATAACTCTCAAATGTTAATTCTCTGTTAGTAGCTAGATAATCGGTAGATGTACATTTGAAACAATTGCATATAGCGTTTATATTGTGTCGTATCCACTTGAAACTATAGGATATGTTTAAATAAGTACAAAAGTCCCTAAGTGTAAAAGAAAAGAAAAACTAACTGTTGCAATTAAACAATTAATTTACTCGTTTACAAAATGTTACAAATCCTTTTTTAATTATATTGTCTAAGAACTACAATGTCCCACTTCAAATTCTGAACAGTGTATTTATGTATAGTATGACTTTCACAATGAAACAAACATAATAATGTTTCTTTATTTCAAAGAAACACTTAATTTAACATTTTCTTGTAAACATCAAACCTTATAAGAAACCTCTAGGTTTTCTATTTGATAATAAAAAGAAATTTCAGAAGGGCAATACTGCGACTTCCAGTTGTTGAATAAATTGTCAGTGAACGTTAATTCATTTAAATTGTCTGTATTCTCGGAATTTTATTTATAAAACTTTATTTGTATATTTATTCATATCCATTTTGTACTGCGTTATAGAATAGAGGAAACAAATTTTAATTTAGTAATGATCTCATTGACAGTTATTTATGTAACAAGCGGAATTATGAGGACTATTAACCGAGTTGTGTAATCACACGCGTACTAGGTACGTATAATAATCCAATATCTAGCGTGTTACATACAAAATTCTATCTCAGTCATCAAAATATTTTAAAAATCGAGATTTTAATTTGGATTAACAGTAATTTTGACGTAGAGATCAAAGTAACTATACATAGGTTTTTATAAAAAAATAATAAACTCAGTGCCATAAAATTCTATTATAGTTATAACTGACAATTTGAAACTAAAGAATGTTTTACAAAGTAGACTTTACATGATAGAAGTAGATAAAGGAAAATGAGAATTATTTTGGTCATTATATGAATTAAACAAGGTTGAGTACCCCATGGAATTAATCCTTATGTTGATATAAATCCTAAACGAATAATTTTTTGTTGGTAATACTTGACGATTCTACATCTAGATTATTTAATTTAAAAAGTCAAAACAATTTTAATTTAAATATTAAATTTATCTTACTCTATCAATCACACACTTTACCAACAAACCATAGGGGTTAATTTCATTGCTTACTCGATGTTTTTTTATTAGCTCGCACGCTATAATAAATCGCATTAGTATTAGTTTTGAAGTACAGAGGTAACACATATTTAATTCTTTTAAGATAATATGTAACAAAATATAAAAATTTGTTGTTTTTTTTGACGACGTTTATATTGGGTATAAAATTTAAAAGCAAGATAAGCATTCCGTTCATAATTCTAAGCAATTGCAATTAAAACTGCCACTTTCCAAGACAAAATTGTGAGAGGCTTAAAGTGAATGAAAGAAGTTTGGCAAGTTAGGTAACATCGATTAAATCGAACTTTTCTTGGGACTTTACCTGTTTGGGCAGTTTCTACTTCTTTCATTAATCCTCCATTTCATAGAGATAGACAAGCATAAAATTCGTATCTCGATAATTTTTCGGTTCAGTGAAAATCACCCTTGCTAATCATTTAATTAAATAGCTTATAACATGTATACTTATAATTAGTGTGATTTGTTGTGATTTCTAAGAAGGTACTAGGAAGTTTCTAACTAATACTTATAATAATAAGTATAAGTACATAAACTCGGAATTATTTAATTTCGTCTCGAATTTTATCTGATTATAAATGATATTAATCGTTTTTAAGTTTACAGATAAAAACTAGAATTTTTGAATGAAACGATAGAATATAAAAACTGGTAACTTAATTGTCTAAATCCATAAAAGCAATATGTAAACGAAAACACCTCATTTCCATCGCACAAATTAGCAAATTAACTGTCGCAATTAGAGGTTTCAGAAATTAATATTCAATAAGATTTGGTTATCCAAATTGCAAAATCACACGGGTAAATATCAGAACTGCCTAAATACTGGCTTGCTGGTCTCTACCGATTTGTTGTCATAGCAATGCTACATGAAGGAAATTCAAGTAAATTGACATCTCGATCTAAAGGAACCGAATACTACGTATTCAGCGTAGTCTGTAGTTAGTTACATTTTCAGTTAAAGGAAACACATTCTATGTACTTCTGAAGTTAGTAAAAAGACGAAGCGGGTACAGTGCAGAGCTATTCAATGAGGACCCCTGTCTTATTAGAGAAGCAAGCTCTTGTAATCTATTGTCATTTCGTGGATAGAAGAAACTTTTCTAAGGCATTCTACCTAACGGAAAATAAAACAAAAAGAGTAGAGTAGCTGCATATTTGTGTATAAAAGAAAACTCAACGTTCTTGTAGTTACTACGTTTGCATATTCAATCTGAAATATTATTTTTAATGATAACAATAGTAATCTAAAAATATTTTTCTAGATTTCGGTATAATATTCCAAAGTCGAATTCACACATAATTCCAGAGAAATTCGAAGTCTTAAACGTTCCATTAAGAAGTATTCTTTTGCTTAGAGGCCATTTGAGTTATTGATTTAAGCTTCACGTTATTTAATAGCCCTAGGAAAATAGAATGTCTGTGTGTAAAGGTATTTGTCTTATCTAATCAATACTTCATTATAATATCTTATTGATGAAATCTTTAAGGATTAATTTAAGAGAGATCTGAACAAAGCTATCTAAAACCGTTAAGAATGAATCGTTTGAATTTAATATTCTGTGGTAGAAATTAGAAATAACAGTATATAGCATTTTTATATTTTGTTGTCAGTTTTTTTGTTTATTCATTATCATCAGTTAGAAAAGTATAGAGAAATATATATATAAATAAAATAATTTAGAGTTTTGGAAGTATACAGGTGGTATCTGGAAAACAATGACGAAGATTAAGTTGATATTGGTAAAATAGGAACTTAAATATTGTATCTTGCCTAGATTAAATTTCTCACACTATGAAAGAATGCTTTTTGGCAAATCAAACCTCAAAACATGCAAAAACACAGTTATAAATAATTTTCAGAGTATTCAATGAAAAAGCTGTGAAGTTAATATCTGAACGATTAGGGAATAACGCACTTTTAGGTCATTTGAAGAAAGTATTACCAAGTATAGCCGATTTGCAGCTTTAAAACAAAAGATTCAGGAAAAACGATTGATGCTCTATTAGCCAAAATTCAAATGGTTTGTTTTGCATTATTTGGCGTAGTCATGACACAGAATACTCGGTCATAATGTGTCATTTTACAAACAAAACTCTTTTTAAAAATTGTTTTCAATAAAATTCCAATAACCAGATGTACAAAAGAAATCACGTTACTATCTGGTTGTTTATCGAACGGGTAATATATCAGAATAAAATAAAATCAAACTATAATGGTTAATCGCGAATATTCCATTTATTCCACAAACATTCTAGCATTTTTTTCTAACTACCAAAACATCTCTTGAAAAATCACAAAGAAGTTTACTTGAGTACAATAAAACGAAATAAAAGTTACAGAGAACCCAGTTTTCGAAGCGTTACATAGATGGATAAATGGTTTCAGTAGAACTGAAGCAAACTTGGATTGGGCTGTAGGCTAGATTTAAATACAAAACTCGCAAAATGGTTTTCTACAAAGCAATCGTCCTATCCATACTTTCAAACTGGCAAAATTGGGTTTTATGCAAAATTAAGTAAATCAAAAGTGCCCATAAAACTCAAAAAGGTTACAGCCAAGAAGCTACCTTAAATTTGGTTATAATAAAAATTAAAAATCCTGAAGATTGCAACAATATGTTGAACCATGGGGTTTTACTGTTTATGGGGATTTTTGCATTGCAAATGTCTTAGCAACCGCTAGCTCAATATTAACATAACGTTTGATATTGAAATTACTATTAAAAATGGTTTCCAAATACAGTAAATATAAAAACGCAAAAATTCTGTTTAATTCAATTT
The DNA here is from genome assembly GCA_011009095.1 of Ignelater luminosus. Classification (NCBI taxonomy): domain Eukaryota; kingdom Metazoa; phylum Arthropoda; class Insecta; order Coleoptera; family Elateridae; genus Ignelater; species Ignelater luminosus. Next base: position 114,887 of record VTPC01090049.1, read on the forward strand.
TAATGTGATTTGATATATTGCCACTTGGTCGTTTATTAAAAACGATTCATGTGCAAGTTCGCATGCAATAGGTTTTGGCCCAAAATGCTATCATGCACGCTAAAAGAACACGAAGCGTGAACTTGAACGACATAAAAAACGCCATCGTCTGTCTATGGCACTCGTGAAAATTACAGACAAGCGCGATAGCACGATGATAGTCTGCTGTGGCGGCTTTGAGTTAAGTGAAAGAGTTAGAAGAATCTGCAAAAGCAGAAACATCTGTTTTTTAATACTTTTCTAAATTTCTAGCGGCTGTTAATACAATAAACGTCAATTTTAAATTTGTTGAAACTCTGAACCAGTTAATTCAGTACTAAAGAAGAAAAAAGGGTTGTGTTTAATTCTTTGTTTTTTTCATAGCTCGGAGCCATTTCTTAAGAGAAATACGTCAAACAGTTATAAATATTGTACCTACGCAAACAAGAAACTAGTATTTAGACCCTTTGTTTTAAAAAGACATTAAGAAATGAATTCTCATTTTGGACGTTCTATATTTTGGTTAAATACAAAAAGCAACCAGCAATAAAATCGGTTACGGTCACGTAGTAAAGCTTTTTATTTTAAACGTTTGGTTAAGTTTACAAAGATCTTCAAACACAGTTTTTAAGGTATATCTCAATTAGATGAGAGATTAGAACTTTTTCTTCTGGTTTGAGTTAGCTGTAAAAGGACATTTCGGTCATGAAATCATTGCAGCCATTTCCTAGCAGGGCAAATTAAATGTTTGACTTTGGACTTCTTGAAACTTTCTCTTTCCTAACAGAGAATAAATTTTAGATGAATATTTACGGTCACTGTAAATATTGAAATATGTGGTAAAGTGTGACATACTCTTTTAATTGTTCTCAAGATTTTATGACGTGAAAATTTATGAATTACAAAAAAACAAAGTTGCAAACATTTTTAAGTATAAACAATTACAACTTATTAAAAAACTGATTTCTGCATATTTTTTTAAGAAAACGATTATAACTTTGCAACTTATAGCTATTCTCGGGGAGAAGTAGAAATACAATAAATAATCTCTCGGTAAAAACGTTGGTTAGATTAAAAAAGAAAGAAAACTTAAATCAGAAAAACTAAAACTTTCTTGTTAGATTTTAATAGCACGTGCTTTCATTTAACTTTAGAAAAAGCTCTAAACCATTCCAAGTTTTTGGATTAAACGTATTGTCATAATACATTGGATATCTTAAATGCAAGTACAATACAATATTTGATACGTGATCTAAAGGACAGCAGCGTATGCCATGCATACTTTGTTTAAATTATAATTTCAGCAGCGGAAGTTAAAACAATCCCAACATTTCTCTGTAATTTCTCAATTTAGGTAACGTGACACAAGGACAATAATTTATTATACCTAAATCGTCTTCCCCAAAGACCTTTTGGTCTGCTGAGCATAATACATCGTGGAGAACCATACACCCACAGTTCAAGAAACTTATTTCTTTAAGTTGACTTTTATTGCTAGCAATGTTAAAACTAAACTAACAAAATTATTGATATTGAATTATTTTTACACATCAATCTTACCTTCTCTTAAAGGAAATTGGCAAGTCAAAATACGTTTTACTGAAAAACAAGTTTACATTGATTTACCGAACGATTACTAATTTAAATTCGACCCTATATTCCGGCATTTATCTATTAAAAAGTTTAGTTCTGTCTGCATGACTTCATCAAAGATTTCCAATCTACTTACTTACCTGATAAATCAATTTTATTTTTATTAAAGAACTCAACACAAAAGAAAATTATTATATTATTCGTGTTTAACGAGTATTAAAATAATTCTATGATTGTTATAGAAACAATTAAAACTTTCCGAAAGTACAAAATAACATCAAAGGTCTACAAAATCCATTTATTGATCATACGTAATTAAATTTTTACAGGTTTTAGCTAAATGACTGTTGAAATAACTGTCAAATCTAAAAATGCATGAGTTTTTACTATGATACAAAATGATTCCTTTTTTGTATCAAATGCTGAAGATAAGATAAAATTCGAGGAACCTTCATGAAAGCAGAATGGAATATTCCAGCGTAAATTATTATATAACAAGAATTTTTTGCTTAAAAGTAACCATGCGGGCCCTTAAACTTAAATTTTTAGTCTCTGATTCAAAAACTACCAAGTGAATTTTGTTGAAAATGAATTTTCAAGGATAAACAGATAAAATGGTGGTACTTGTTTTTATGATGACTATAGAGAATGTAATCTTTTCTTTCATAACTTTCCTGATGCTACTTTTTTGAGATTTCTGAACATGAAACTAGATGTAAATTCATGTCTGTATAAAATATTATCAAATACACCGTTTTCTAAAACGGAAACGGTTTTAAAATTTTCTCCTTACTCCTAAACATTACTTAAGATGATAAAAAATTAACAAATGATGTAGAGATGTTTGTGTTACCAAAAGATTTGAGAACGCACGTAGGCAGCTATAACTGGACTAAGAGAGATTTTTGAGTAATTATTCCTAGAAGATTTTTAAAAACCTTTCAAGGTTAGTTTCTAGTCCTCGAAAGGGACCGAAGGTTGTTCTAAAAACCTTACTTCGTTTTAGTCTATTGACTTTCGATAGGTATAGCACAGTGGTGGTTGCAGGAGTGAGCGTACCGTACTTATTACGGGGATGTTCATGTTTGGGTTACGGTGAAGTACTCCTAGGGTAGTGTATTCGACGGTCTAAATGGCAAAAGGTGTCAACTGAGGTAAACTAGTTACAAGGTTATCATCTGTCTAAAGCCAAAAAATTGGACACTAGCAACAAAATATTTCTTTTTCTTGAAAACAAAAGAGCATTAACTAATTTTAACTACTAACAAAATACTGAACTTGTATATCACATCTATACTCAAGCAAGTTCAGAACAGAAGTTCGGCTGTCTCTCATACGGGCACTTCCAATAAAAACGTAAATAAGTTTGAACAGAGGCGCAGCACGTAGAGGAAAACGCGCTTCATTCGATAAACACAAAAAAAATGAAAAAGAAATAAGATAAATCTACTGACCTGGAGACTCAACCAAAAACTTATACTTTATAACTTTTCTTATGGGGATTAGTAAATAGAGAAAGTGTTTAATGTAGACTATTGCAAATCTAAAATCGACTTTTAATAGACACTTGGGCAGGCTGGTACTAATCTAGATATGGATCAGCGTCACTGGTTAGAAATGCCTTTCATTTTCTTCCTAGCCGTAGAAAATTTTATATGTACTCTCACTTGGCTCCCTCTACCACGGTATGGAACCTTACGAAATTAGTAGTTTCACTTATTGTCGGCGGTTTTGATCTTTGTGTCTAAAATTTCTACTGCACATTGTTACCAAGCGCAGCTTGCATAGGCGTACGAAGCGTTTGTGCGGTTTTTGCATGATTCAACACAACAATTGTACGTCACTGTTTACTGAATTTTGTTCAGTGCGCAGTCACCACGCGTCGAAAAACACGTAACAAAATTTTTATCTCAGTGAACGTACTGATTCCGTAAGGTTTTATACTGTGCCTCTACCATAGTTTATATTATGCAAGCAACAAACAAATTTCAATAAACTTTTTTGACGAAAAAAAGCCATTCATTGAAACAAACTCAAGTATTGGGAAAAGCAGGAATGTTTGGGATAGTTTTACTTTGAGACCCTTTGCAGTAATATCTTGTCAATTATATTATTGGAATATTTTACCCTGGAAAAATTAATTTTTTGCTTCTATTTACGAGGTACACGGAGTAGGTACTGGTATTTCACATAGCGATGGTTATTGTCTAGGTCAGTTGTTTTATTCAATTATGCGCAGATTACATTCTTATTGTATTTATACGTATACCATACTTTAGAATAAATTAAAATAATATAATTAGGATGTCTAACATACACAGTGGTTATTGAAGCTGATAACGTTTTTCTGTGTATTGACAACAGATGTCGTTGTTTTTGCAAGATTTAAGAATATAAATTATTTGTTGTTGTCTATCACTGTTATCTAACAACTGTCACCGATTGTCGATAACAATTTATTATATGTTGCCAGTGTTTCAATTTTATTTTTCCTTGACACAGCTCTATCTGCCGCAGGTAGTAAAGTGGCCATAGCCATAGCCATATATGGTTAGTGTAACTAAAAAGCAAACAATAAGTTTTCACAAATTGATTGTAGAGGTAGAAAACGTATAGGGCCTTTTCAACAGCATTTTAGAGATCCCTCTTAATAGAAATTTTATTTAAGTCCCCTATAAAAATTAGTAAAAGAGATTAGCAAAACATATTGTACGCTTAAATCCCCTACACTGCAGATATCGTAGGGGTGTATTTTACACCACCGAATCGTTTATATATAACTTTTAGTATAATATTCTAATATAAAGTAGGAGAACGATTGAGAAAGTATTATTTGATCTTAAAAAATTACTCCAATTATTTGAATAAGAGGGTTCGGATTTTATGGCTATTTTAAATTACCTAATACTCATTGGAACCTGTAATAAATGGACCAATTCAAAGCCGTTGACCTTCAATATGTTGAAGTGAGCTTTTTGTATAAAAGACGTCAATTCATTAATTATATTTCATTTGTATTTCAGTCCCCAACTTTTTTATAAATACCTAAAGAGGGTATTAATGGAATTCATATTTCAATTATATCCAGTCAATGGTTACAGATTTTCCACGAGTTAAAAAAAGCGGAGAAACCCTCGTACTGTGTACCTATGAATATTCCGCGAAGAATGAAAGCTTTAACAAATTTCACTCAACACCATAATTAAAATTCATCCACCCGACAGACTGATATTGATGGGTGGAGGCAACAGCGCGTACGAGGGACGTGCGAAGGGCTGACAGAGCGCATCTCTCACAATAGGGATCAATTCAAAAACCGATACATACGACAATACGGTAACTCTGACGTTAACCAAATTGAAATGATTTACAGACAGAAGGAAACTGATAATAATTCTATGAACCGTTAACTATAACAATTCGTTTATACTATCTACACGGGGACTCACAAAATTAGTTCAACCAATCTACGCTGTGGTCTATATTGTGCAATGTTACCTTTATATGCACAACATGAAAATTAGACGAATATGTACTTCACAATATTAATTCTGATTGCTGAATACTGACCGATTTTTATTTATATTGCCGAAAAGCCGGCGTAAGGAAAACGGAGATATAAAACCATTGAGAATTCAGGGAAACTTTATGTATTTCCTTGTAATAATTTTTTATTTCTTACGTGCAGATTTTATGCAGAATCTTTTAAAAAATTCAGATTGTTATTACAAAATTTGGGTATATAACAAAATATAAAATGCTTACAACTACCCCATATAAACCATACAAGTTATTCATACTGCGTTTAACAAAAATTATGTTGAGAAATAAATCTTTCAGTATATAATTCTACTTTTTATCTATTTATCATAATTTTTTCTGTAATTTCTAATTTTTATATTGTTTGATTAAATTTAATTTGATAAATGGGTACTACTACCTTACTTTCACACGAAATGAAAACATCTTTTGTTCTATTAAGAAGCTGACTTCCAATATTACAACACAATTAATTGGTAATTAGCAATCTGAAAATTATCTTCGATTTAATTATGAAACCATAACGATTAAATTCAATAAACAAAGCTGGTGTACCTTATTAATGCAAAACGCAATTATTTAAAAAAATATTAAATATTCCAAAACTTTAATGGTAACGGAAACGTTTACTGCCGCGAATGTCCAAAACTTTGACTGCATTAATTCAATGTTATTAATGTCCAGCAAGAAAAACATAAACTGAAGGCAAAGAACTATGTCTATATCTATGCCTAAAAAATGCAGTAAATTTAAACAAATCATCAATCAAGACATAAAAAACTTTTAGCAGTTCTATATCATAATAAAAAGAACAGCAAGAATGAAGTAACTTCTCAGCAGTAAAAAAAGCAATTCATAACCTAAGTCATTATCAATTAAGAAAGTAATGCAAAATTTAAATAAATCACAAAAACTGTAACTGTTGTTATTATTTGTATTAGTGTTGAACTTGACTCTACGAATGGCAGAATGTGCAATACATCGTAAAAGATAAGGCAATTGTTGGTAATTCTACAATAGCAAAAGGTATTTTTTAAAAAAGTTCCCATTATGATTTCGTCTGGCGATCAACTCAGTAACGCTCAATCTTGTCAAAAACTATCAATATAAAATACCATCCTACACACAAATGAAACCCACCTGGAAAGATAAAAAACTCTGCATTGGAGTTACCCAAAGAATTTAGACGCTACACAGATTGAGGGGAAAGTTTCGCTTACTTGGCTAACTAAAGTGCTTCTTTATCCGGCAACTAACAGTTATACAGGACTGCATAACACCCTCTAAAAACTATCATGAACGCCTTTTAAATTTGAACGTAGTAGATCACCAAAACGAAGTATAGAGCACTCGTTATGGCACATTTAGAAAGACATAATCGACTTGTCAAGGAGATTTACTGACTATCAATGCCATCGACCTAATCTATAATCCTGTAGCTTTATATAAGCACAAGCTTGCTAATGTTAATAAAGATGAGAATTTTAATTGTTATGCTGAACACGCTGATACTCACTGATCGAGCTGTAAAGCCTAGTAAACCAAACATTTGCTTTAAAATGGTCGACTTAACACAAAAGGATGTTGTGTGTTGTTTGAAGATGCAGGTACTTTTCTAAGGGGTTGTCCAATGACTATTACAACCCCAGCATGCATATGGATGGCCAGAAACACTTAGCCATCATAAGAATTGATAGAAACGAACTCTAAAACTTAGTATTTAGACTTATCTCTAATCATGTTTTTAAAAATCGAAACACCCGTGATCACCAAACCTTACACATTATAATAAAACTGAAGTACTAAATCCCTAACAATAACTGTTTACCATTTCTTATCATTTTTGGTTCAATCATACCGACGAATATGTCAGGTGTTTGCAAAATAATGATTTACACATATCGTCCACGCCTTGTTTTCATGTCCTACTATGTATGTTTCAGAATCTCCTTTTCGAGATATTTTAGTTAGACATAGACCTCTTAAAATAAATTGTCTTTCTGACAATGACTGAGATATAAATCCTCTCTCTAACTCAAGAATTATAGGTGGCGGGGGAATTTTAGCACATCATTGCACTTACTGACAATGATCCTACATAGATCCATGGTAATGTTTCATTCCTTTATTGTACAAATCAGGAACACTTGGAGAAAAAGGACTTTTGAAAACTCGTGCAGGAAACAGAGCTGTATTAGCCAAGTAGTTTCACATTTTTATTCAACAGTAAAGGTTTTTCATTCAGTAAAAGGAGTAAAGCTTATGTAGCAATACTGAAGGAGGTTCATCTTCTGTGATGGATGACTGAGTAATATTTTCTCAAAAAACTACGAACACCAAGCAGTTAGGTTACAGTTACTTTCCTGCATCCTTCTGAACTAGCACTATCGTTTGTGATTCCTGCAAATTCAGACATTTTAAAAGTGTCAGAAAGTCAAATTTTGATAAAGACTGGTCTGAAAAGTGCCCCAGAGAAAACTTACGCTTCGACAGAAAA
>VTPC01090049.1:127534-157550 GCA_011009095.1 Ignelater luminosus
TTTTTTTTTATATGTATGTACATTATTAATTCACTGCAAAAATCAAGAAAATTTAAAATGATAAGGTAGTTTGCATTAGATCAATGTTCTCTCTGCCAGTAACTACTTGTAAACAATAACAAAAGCAGGTAGTCTTCAAGAATAAACTACCTATTTTAAAATGCGTAATAGTTTTGTGTGAAACTCATCAAATGCTAATTGTAAAGGAATAAACTATAACAGGTTACTTGTACCCCACATAAATCTTTTATAGATACGTACTACAGGCTTTGCAACTTAATATAAATGCATATTCAATTAAATTCTGCTAAGCATTTTACCCTGTGAGTATCTAACTTCTTTAATTTTATTAAAATTATTTTATTTCAGGTATAATATTATTTGTCTGATAAGTACAGAGTATAAAATTAATTTGAAATTGATCGGCTTAAATAAATGTCAGGCTTTACCGTGACTGAAATATCATTTAATTTTGTGGCTCATTTTATTTTCAGATACGAGTATGAATAAGTTGAAAGCATTCACATTTATGTATTGTGTGAATTGTTTCTACACTCGACTCCTACTTTAATCAGCATGATCACGCCAATCATTGGTATTTCAAATGGCCTTTGATTTATTATATAACATATCTGTTAGAATAAAAGAAAGTAGGTACATACAAATCTTTCCTTTGTTCTATTAAATACTTCTCATTTGTTTTTTAAATTAAATAATTTATTATTAATCTTAAAAGAAGTCTAAATTAGTAAAATTCAATTATATAATAAGTCCGTAATCTCAAGCGCAGCTTGACATTAGCTTAAATTGAAGTAACAGTAAAATCCGGTAATCTTGATTTCCTCGAATTCCTTCATCAAATTATATGCTTGGGGGGTTTAAAAATTGAACATTCTTGGAATAAACTGAATAAAAAATTGTCCGTCAACACTTCTTTCATTGTGACTAATCACAAATTAAAGATGAGACTAAAACGATAGTCAATTCCAATGCAATTTTACTTTTCTACGTATACAAAATTGCAATTTTATTTATAGAAAAACACTTAACGGAACGTAGAAACAAAAAGAAAAAGAAACTTGCGATTCGACGTGTTTCAGCTACAGGGTATACCATGCAGTATAATTAAAAGTAATTTCAAAACACCCTGTAGGAATTTCCTTACAAGCGTCTCAAAAATTCTTGAAACCATAAATAACCATAAAACCATCAAAGGTTCACATGTCTGTATGCAACTTTGAAAGTCACTAACCCCCTAAGTAAAACAAATCGGCTATAGGTTTCACTTGAAGAGAATGCTTTTCCTAGTCATCATGAACTTATCGGTATTCTGTTTGGATATTACAGCCTTTATAAAACAAGAAAGATGCCTTTTAAGGCTATTACTTTTTTGGAAATGTACTAATTAATTAATACATAAAAGTTTTTGAAGGTTTTGATGACTGATTAGTATAATACTTCTACGATTTCCTTTGGACTCTTTCTGTTTGATCTATTTCGTTACCTAAAACATTTTATTTTAGGTTTCGTATCATTTGTAATACTAGAATTATTTTAGTCGTTTCATTTTCGCTTTTTGTGGTGTGCTATTTTTGCGAGGTTGTATATTGCAATCGTAATGTCATAAAGGAGAAGAAAACAGCCACTTTTCTGATATTCTTGTTAACTTTATCAACAAGGTGCGAAATTAAATTTTCAACTACACATTCAAAATAATTTTCTCGCTGCAAACGTAAGAATTAATTTTTTGTCGTCTTTCTAATCTACGACAGCTTCATTCAATTAACGTTTGTGACTAGATTAGTTCTTGTTACTTACAGGTTGAATTTTTTGTTTATTTATATAGGTTTAATCTATTTTGTCAAAACCATTATTTATAAATACAGAAAAAACAAATATTAGTATTTAGTAATGTATATTTGTAAGTAATTATTATTTTAAAGGTTTTGGAGATTTTCCATTAATTCATCATCCTTGTTGCTAAGGAGAATATCCTAGTTTGTAGACCCGCAAAGACTGAAACGTAAATTAATCTTTATTTTCTAACACAAGACATTGTGCCCCATATTGAAAGTATGTCAGTATCTTACAGTAATTTTCTACAAAATATTTCAAAGTGCTTGCTGAAACTTCTGAGGATTCCGGTTTTTCAATTCTAAATGAATTAATACTAATAATCCGAAAAGTTTAAACTTTGAATAACTTTCTTTAAAAATATCAAATGAAAATAATTAACCAAGGGTAGGAAGCAGTGGGAAAAGTAACTTCCTGACTAAATTACGTGTTCTGTTGAGATTTATTATTTAGTGCGGGAATAAGCTCGTCGTTTCTTTATTATTTCAAAGCGAGAATTTTCGTTTTAGTTTGAACATTTACTTGCTACCAATTGAAATACTTTTTGCCGGCGAGATAACAAGCGTTTTAAAATAATATACCGGGTCACAACCTAGAGCATGAATCAACAGTAGAATATTACTTGCCATAAAAATATAAACTGTTTTTTACGCTTTATGTCTTATGTGTTCTAGAAAGACCAATTCTGCGTTTGACACAAACAGATGAAAAGCGGAAAAGTTATTGAAGAAATGAAAGCATAAAACGTTTTAGCTAATTAAAAACTGAAATATTATGAAATTTTTCACAAATTACTATTAAACTTTGAAGCCAAAATAAAGTACAATGTCAGTCATTTACCTCGTTGTTATAAACAAAGCTTTAAATAAAATGAGAATAATATCAAGAGAATTTGTTTTCTAGTTGTGTCAAATTTATTATATTTTGTACTTTCATTTTATATAGGTTAGGGTTTTTTTCCCTATAATTTAAATTTACCGTAAAAACTTCGCGATTTCGATTAAAGTTCATTGTTGTGATCAGCAATTTCTAAAATATTTATAAATTTCAGTCTCCTTCGTGAGGAAGTAAAACTTGTGAATGTTGTAAGATGTAGTAAAATTAAAGTTTCACTGGTTGTATTCGACTTTTAGTGCTGAAGTCATAATCGTTCACCAATACAGTGTATTTTTTTATTAAAGAATTCAGAGTAAGCCATGACTTATAATTTCTATAACAGTTTATATGACGACGTTGGTGCTGTTCTCACTAAAAAATTTACCAGGTCATAACATTGCATATTTTTTGTACACTGTAAAAATGAACTCAAACCACAGCCTGTTCCAAATTGTTTGCCTAAATCCTTAATTTCAATTAAGTTATAAAATACTTCTTAGATAAATCTGACCGTTGCTTAGTATAGTGGATTTGACTTAAAAATGAGACCGACTCTTGTAGCACTTTTCTTCTCCATGCAACTGTTGGTCTACTTTGCTTTCGATAACCTTTAAAGCTGAATTCCAATGCTTGTCTTACGTCGTTTCTGAGTTTAACAAATAAACATGCTCTTGTTTGAGCAATCCTCTACATCAACGCCTACTTCGGTCAAATTGCAATGTTGCCAAACATAGGGATGTTGTACTTGCTTGAAAAGCTCTGTTTATGACGATTTCAAAAATGTAGAAATTCAATATAGCGCCCATAAGAAAAGCAAAAGTTCGATACGATTGCGTAAAACTTAGTAGACCTAGAATGTTTTCAAGGTTATTTTTGTAGTTTCCATTACCCATTACCCCTGCCCTAACAATGTGGTGAATGTATCTCTTACAATAAATAAAATATGGAGGTTTTTAGAAAACGCACATTTTTCGTTTTCGCCCTGTATCTCAGTAACGGAATTAATTTTTAAAATGTAAATCCGGATTGTTATGAGCACGTAAATGCGCAACTTTTTCCCCCATTGTAATAATCTTGTATCTATTACCGTTTCCAATATCCTAATGTACTCCATTTTATCCTAGACACCCTGTATACTTAATTATTAATTAATTACGCAGTTACTTTTTACACTTGACTTCCACTATATAGATTATTTTAGTTCGTACACGGAAATATATGTCAATTGTTATTGCAATTACAATGAAGATATTCGAACCTATTTTAATCTTTAAACATCTTCTTGTCAATATCAATACGCATCAAGTTATAGTTTGTATACAGGATAAAATATTTCGGTTATTCCAAGTTGTGATCCGAGCGCATATATTTCTCACTCTGAAATATAGGAAACCTTAAGCAAACAGTCTTTGCTCATTTTTAAGCATGAAACGTTCGTAGTTATTTATTTACCAGGTATTCCGTATGGTTGCCGTAAAACGTAACATGAGTTTTTCCTTATCTACCGATTAACAAACTTGCGAAGAAAGATGTGTTTTAAAGAACAATAATTAATCTCAAAAGATGCAAATCGTAAATTTCAGTTTGATATTATATTAGTAATATGTGAAAACATTTAGTTGCATTGATGTTTTTGCCTTGAACCGGGCGAGAAAGCGTACACAACGTGTGTAGAAGAGAAAGAGTAAGAGCTCGTTTCCATAACAACCACCGTATGCTCCCAGTTTAATATGACGTGCGGTGATTTCGCCGCTCCGCGAGTTCATTTCTTACTATTAGCTTGGATTATTGAAAAACTTATTGCAGCAATTATTTGATCATTCAATTTATGTATTGGGGTAGGCTTATTATGTACCTCACAATCAGTACTGAATGAATAAATAAATCATACTCATAAATCTATGTTTATTTTGACAAAAAATGTATTTACACGGTGTAATTCGGGAAATTACCTTTACAAAATTATATTAAACTTCAAATTACATTATACACTCTACGTACCCTTTTATGGAAGGTTGATTTTTACCGTAAAATATGAAATACAAACGAAAAGACCCGCCGATTTGTTGTGTTATGTATTGACTTTAGAAGAAAAAGAAACGCTTTGTTACAATTTTTTCGCTTGAATGAATTGCGGTATAAAAATCAGAGCAGTGTTAGTTTTCACTTGAAGTACAAGAGAAAAGAGAAACTTTAACAAGTGCTTTTGGAAAAGCATGCAACTTCTAGAACAACGCCTTTTAAATAAATAAATGCATTTGCTAGATTTACATTTAATGTGTAATTTATTATAAAAGCCAAAGCAAGCGTATTTAACAATATAGGACATCAAAAATTTGCATAAGTTTATTTTACTGTCTCTAATACAGATAGTAGTGTGATATTTAAGATACAAGCTGCTAAGGTCATCTCCTATAGTTTAAAAGCTTAAAGTCTTCAAAGAGCGATTGCATTATTAAAAGATTATGAAAATTGAAGCCAAGATCTTGGCCGTGACAGATCCGATTCTAAATATAGCGTACGAAAGATGTCAATCATCTGTGAAATGCGCTTACACAAGAGCATGTGGATTGTATGAATCACTTATGTAATAACGTTAATTAATCGATTCTGATGGTTATGATAAATCAATGCTTAGGACTTCATAAACTGCTAGTCAGATGATAAAAAGAATAAAGTCCTGTACGAAACAACACAATAGTGCTTTAAATTACAAATTCCAGTTTAACGCCCATAGCAAAAAACTAACCTTATGATAGTTCTGCAAAACCGAAACATCGCATGACAATTTGAATAAGTCGCAAACATGAGAAAGGAGGTGTTCCTAGAAGGTCTCTACTAATTTTATAAATGTTAGGTAATAAAGAAGTTGATACCCAAATCTCTCCTTTTTTGCGTTAGGTGACATTTTGAAAACACATGAAGGTATTTATACTCGGTATACTCTATTCAAATGCTTTAAAACTAAAGTTCTAGATACATAATATGTATTTTAATTGATGGATCATTCAATTCCTTGATCCATCAATTAAGACTATTCTAAATATTAAAAATTGTTTTGTGGTGTATTGCTATTGAAATTAGATTTGGAAACATGCATCTTCGATCAATCATGGCTGCCGATCCTTCGGCTTTACCCAACCCTTATCCATATTATGTATACAGTGTCGGCCAAAAAGTCTGCAACATATAGAAGAAATTTTTATTGAATGACTTATGTAGAATTTGTTTTCGGTATCAGGTTTTGCTTGCTCCAGAACCAAAAATGACCTAATCAATCAATCAATGTGGTCTCTATTATTTGTCAAATTTGACATTTTTAGAAAAAGTGTCCGAAAGATAGACTTATTTGATCGAATTTTGAAAAAAGTCATGAGAAAAATGTTTCCTTTGCAATTTTTTACCTGTATGCAAATTTTCAAAAGCCTACCACGATTTTCATATTTTGCCCTTTATTTCGCTTTTCTTTATTTGTTAATCAAAAAAGGCGATTCGATGTACAATCTGCGGCATTAGTAATGAGATACGAGAATGGATCTAAACACAACACAAACTTGAGAGAACAAGGTTCCATGTCATCGAATGATAATGCTACAGATAAATGCGTACGTATTATTGGCATGACACCTTGTTCTCTCAAGTTTGTGTTGTGTTTAAATCCATTTTCGAGTCTCATTACTAATATCGCAGACTTATATATGCATGCAATGCACGCCCTGATTAGATATCGGATTTATGTGTTTATCTGTATGAATGAGATGAACTTTGCACCAAGTGTGCTATTTTACCAAAGCTCCATTTTTATTTTTTACATATAAATAGGGAAAAGAAGCTTATTTAGACCGCAAAATGAGTATTGTGCAATATGTATCTAATCAATAAGTGTTTTGAATTAGATTAGATCGACTTTTATTGATTAACAAATAAGGAAAAGCGAAATAAAGGACAAAATATGAAAATCGTGGTAGGCTTTTGCATACGAGTAAAAAAAAGAAAACATTTGTTTTTGATGTGCATAAATTTGAAAAATAATTTGTTTTAGCTTAGAGATGTATTTTGTTGTGTCTGGTTCATTCTCATCGTTATTTAACCAAGTGAAGACACTGCCTGTAAGAGATTCCATAATCTCATTAAGGTAATCAAATACAAATCCAGCTTTCTGTGTCATAGTAACAACCTTCCACGCTGTTAGAAAATAATTAAGAATGTCCGGTTTAAACAGGCTAAATCCAATGGAATTATGTAGTTAAGACTAAATTCGTTCGTATAAGGTCCAGAAAGTGAGCCATCTTCCCTAAGTACAAAGACATTTTCAATATGTTTTATAAAGGTATCTTTGGTAATATTAGTCTGTTTGAACCAGACAATTTTCAGTTGTCCATAAGCCACTGCCTAAATGATAGGCAACCGCTTATTTGATTACAGTTTATTGTTTTGAGTTGTAAAGGAAGACAATCGTTTGAAATGAATTGTGGAAGACTTGATATTGTTGCATTTCTGCTGTAAGCTATACTTGAGATTTCTAGTTTTATTTTGTGTAGAAACTATCCGGAATTTTCTTCGTTCCAACAAATACAAAATCTTTGCATGTTGGACAAATATAAATAATATTGACTTTCTTGTTTGGTAGCATTACGCCAATCGTTCGTTACGCATTACAATAGTAATATCTGAACTTCTTTCCCAAAACTATATGGTAGAATTCATGAATGAATTGATAGCGTTTGGTATAAGAATTGTTTTTTCTATGTCCACTTGTTCAAAGATGACGCGAAGCTCGATTACTACATTTTCTCTAATAACTTTTGAATGGATTAAGCAATTTGGTCAAAATTTTGCACATTTACTTATTTTTACAATATAATAAAATTGAAACTGGAAAATCCTCCGTTTTGAGCACCCTCTATATCTCGCTTTAACGAAATTTTTGTCTCTACCTGTAGCTTTTAAAATAGTCGTTATCTTGAAAGAATGGCTCAAAATTTATTTAAGTGATAGTTTTCAAAAAATAATAAATAATTGTTTGCAGTTACACCAGATAAATCTGTAAAATTTATTCTGCACCTCAAATTCAATATATCTAGAATTTAAAAGTCTAGTTCACATTGTGAAGAAAACACTAGTAGCGGAAAGGTACAATTTGATAAGTAGCTACTTGTTATAAAATCAAAATAGAAGCAATAAGACAAATTTAGTAAAAGCATGTCTACGGTTTTGATTATCTAAACAAATGTTATTTCAGAAATGTCATCCAAGACTGTCTTATTGCTATTGCTCTATGGTGCTGTGCCTTTGAAGTTTTTATTCCTGATCTGGCTATATGACGTTGCAAATGTTCAACTTGGAGTTTTGATTTGTTAAAAACAACAATGATTAAAAAAGCACTTTTAATTATTATTTTACTTTGTTAAGTTGTTACATAACCCAATTTAATGTCAACGCATCAGATGCAGTTTATTAATTCGCTTGTCTGCACACAACAAAATAAGCATAATTCGCATGGATGTCACTCACACACAAAGATTTTAGAAGCCAAAGAATATCACGTTCTGACCGGTTCCTATTAGTTACTGACTGTTTTCTACAGTTTACAAATTCGCTGTTTTACTGGATCGTTAAATTGTTCAGAGAAGCGTAATATTTGTAATCAGTATTCAGAAAAGGATACAAATAAGAAATGAAATTTTACCAAAAGGAAACACATACAGGAAAATGCTCTTAATATTTTTAGTAAATTTCCGTAAATTGCAATAGTTAAAAATAGTATACATAGTTGAAAACTAGTTAAATAATCGCATCACATTTTTCTGCTTGTTTACAAAAAAATATGTTTGTGTTTGGTTTCATACATTTTTAAAACACAAAATTATTCTGCATTCTTTATTTAAAAATACCCCCAAGAAAAACTTTTCGAATATACGATATATACGAATAACATTTCCGAACGACCGGTCGGCACAGATTTCTGCTGGAAGAAGTTGGTTTGAATAAAGTGAAGAGTGAACAAATGTCCATTTTAATAAGTTTCTTTCAAGCAGAGTTTTTACTGAATAAAGTTAACGTCGAGGACGTTATTGTTTTAATTATGTTTATCCCTACAAATTTTCAGTACTGAAAAAACTTTCTAGAATTTGCAAATAAATTTGGTAAATGTAGTAAAACATTTTCATTCAAAGTAATTATTAATTAAAACGGAAATTTATACGTATTCAAAAGTTTTTTCTTCTTTGGATGGAAAGTATTTTAGAAGTTTTTTTAAACTTTTTGCCGTATTGTATGTAATTTAACTAACGTACACATTTTTGTAAAAAGCGCGCTACTTTTCGTAAAGGACAACGGTGTGTTTGAAGAATTTGCAGAATGAAACTTAATGTTAAAATCAATATAATTCAAGTAATTTTATTCTAGTTTATCTATCGAGATTACTCATATCTACTTATTATTAATATCATTTCCTACATTAAGGAGAAATTAGTAAGTTACTTATCTAAGATAAAAAATTTGTTTCATACATTTCCATACTTCAGGTTGCTACTTCTAGTTCTCTATTTCTGATTATAAGAGAAATCCCCATGCTTAAGTTCGAATTTGAATCATCCAGTACACCTACTACATAGTTACAATACCTAAGTTCACCTTTATTAACCTAGACATAACCAAGACATAACTCTATAACTGAATTAGACAAATACATTATTTTGCCAAAATTTAGGAGATGGCCGATAAGCTATTATTAACTAACAAAGCATGTGATAATGTATAACCCAAAAAATAATTTAAACTAAGTACACTTTATTCTGATAAAACGTTCCAACACATGTTAACACAACAAAGTCGTTGTTCAAATTGTTATAACATGTTTTGTCGTTTGTAATGTGTTGTTTGTTACTTACAATTAGAAGTGACATTTGAATTAATTTCTACAATAAAGACTAGTATTTAAGTGACTGGGATTTGTTAAGACATAAAACACAAGACAAACTTAAGGAAGAAATACGGACCATTGTACATGCATCTGTTATTGCAACATCTCTACGTAATCGTATTGAAAGTACATAATAAAATAAGACCTGATATACAGTCAGGTTTCAAACATGGGTATAGTTGTACCACTGTCCTGTTAAAGTGACAGTAACTGATAACATAGAGTTACTGTTTTAGTTCTTGTAGCTTTCTCAAAGCTTTTTGATACAAACGTTCGGGAAATCTTAACAACCTTGGTACATTTTATTGGCCTTAGTGTTGAAGCTGTAAATCTTTTATTAAATTATTTGGATAGCAGGCAGCATCAGGCAGTTAGATATCGGGATAGAATTTCTACTTTTCGTGATATCACTTGTGGTGTACCGCAGGGATCGATTCTGAGACCTCTTTTCACTTTAGCTTCTTCTGCTGTACTGAAAGCTTATTCTGTGCACTATTATGCAGATGACACGCAACTGTATTATTATTTACTAGTAAATGACGTCCTAGCTGACTGCGATTTAATTAACAAAGACTTACAGAGTATTTATTTAAAATCTGAGTATGGCTTAGTCACTAATCTCCAGAAGTCTGTTGCTACTGTCTTTGGAAGAACTTGTGACTTCCATGTAATTTAAAACCAAATAAAGATTGAATTGGATGGGAAAGATGTTTAGGTGTCCTTATAGACACTGCCTTTAAATTTGATTATCAATATCAAAATCATCAGGTGCTAAGCTGTAAAACGAAACCTTCACTCTGTGAATCCCTAGTCTTATCAAAATTATGAAGATGTTATGGACCTTCGTTGTCAAAACGTAATTAACAAAAGTTGCAAGTTCTTTAAAATTCTTAAGATGAATTTATGAGATAAGAAGGAATCAACATATATCACTTATGCTTTTAGAAATCAGATGGATAAATATGCAAAATACTTAAAAGCAAATTACCACGCTATTTCTACAATAAAATAACTTACCTAACAGATGTATATAACCCTAATTTACGTTATAGGGGTTTACTAACTCCTCTTCTGCATAATACTAAACACTTCAAGAGATCATTTTCTTACTAAATTGTCAACCTTTATAAATTTACTGTCACGTTGTAAATCTTTGAGTTAAAATAAAGTTAAGATTGAATTACATAAATTAAGCCTTAAAACAGCAAAATCCTTAATTTTAATTATTTTCTATTTTTTATGTATACCATACTTTTATTAGTACTAGTTGTGTATGTCTTGCTAGAACCACCTATTCCTTCATTACAATGACCGATTATTGATCAATCTAGTTTTTATACAAATATCAAAACAGCGGAATCAGTGTGTGGTTGTTTTTTACTTAATGGCTCTAGCTGAATCTCGCCCTCTTATGTTAAATATATACATTAAACTTGTATTTATTTAATTATTTCTTAATCTAATAAATGTCAATTTATTTATTATTTATTTATCCGCTGATTTCAATAATGCATAGAAACGTTAAGTTAGAGAATTTCAAACGTGCAGTTCTTTTTGTTTTAAAAATCATGCAACCTTTATTAGAGATATCCCAAAACTGTAGTACTTAACGAACAACAGCTC
The DNA here is from genome assembly GCA_011009095.1 of Ignelater luminosus. Taxonomy (NCBI): domain Eukaryota; kingdom Metazoa; phylum Arthropoda; class Insecta; order Coleoptera; family Elateridae; genus Ignelater; species Ignelater luminosus. The sequence goes on from VTPC01090049.1 coordinate 138,813, forward strand.
AAGGGTATAGTAAGTCTGACGAAAATATGAAACCTTCAGATATTGGCAACACGTTTACAACATGTGACTTTCTGATAACATGATACTTTTGAGGCAATACTATAATTTAGATGATTTTTTTTATAAATAGCACATTACGTCAAAATCGTATTGACCTTTAAGGCTGATTTATAGATGCTGTATGTTCTTGCAAAATTTGAACATTTTAAAACTATTTCTTAATTTTTTTAATATAAAAGCAAGTTTTCTTGTCTTATCTATTCTTTAGCATAACCAACCCAAACCAGTGAAATCAATATATTTCTAAGAAGAAAACAACTTTTCTCCCAAACAGCGGACGTCCAATATTTGGCTTACGAACGTCCTATAGCCTTCCATGGAACGCATATTTGTCGTTTTTGTACATGTCATCTGATGAATGTCCAAAAATAGACGTCCACTGGATGTACTACTTACGTCTAAAAATATTTGGACAAAGTGTGAACCAAAATAGGTCGTCTGATGGATGTGTAGTGGATGCCTAATTTTCATTTGTGAATATCCGGACTAATCTTGAACAACAAATGGACATCCCGTGGGACTCCGCTGCTATATGGGCTTAGCACTACACTACTACTCTTTACTTTATTATGAAATGCAAACTAGAATTAATCTTTGTTTACGAAAGCTTTTTTACAGTCGCTCTTCTTCTTCATTAATAATTATTAGAAATTAGTTGAGATTATAATTTTGTCGTTAGTATATTTAGACGTTTACTAGATTAGGTACGTTCTCTAGTTTTTTTCTAAAAAATAAAACCAATTAAGTACGAAAACGGCCAGTGAAACAGACAACTTTTCTAAATATGTACTGTCCGTATAAAATATGGGTAAGCCTATTTATAGATTTAAATAACGTCTGTACGTAATGAGCATGATAAAAAAACCTTATACAGGGTAATTCAAAAGGTGTGGACACAACTCTACGTTCTCATTAGACAGGTAATTTGGAGTAAAAACGGTAAAAACCACAATACACCCATACCCGAGTTTCAAGAGTTACTAAGATAATGAGGGAAAACTGACTCCAGATTACATCTAGTTTCCATGCAGAATAACAACGAACAAATTCTGTCAAACAATTCGTGAGTAGTAAGTTGCTTTAGTTATCTTCACTGTTATTATTATCAATAGTAGTTAATAATAATGGAGTATACTAAGCGCAAATATGCTGATATGCATTTTATTTATAAAATGCAGCTGCTGCAGCTGAAGATTACCGACAGCAATATCCAAATCGTAGACATCATTGAGTTTTTATAAGAATTCACAATAACCTATGTGAATTCAGAAAATTCACGGATTGTCATCATGTTGGTCGAAACAGAGATATTGATCTTGAAGATGATACCATAAATGCAACAACTGCTGACCCTGCTACTAGTACCCGTAAAATTGCTAACCATCTGGGTTTGTCTCAAAGTTCATTGTGGCGTAGAATTCATGACGAAGAATATTATCCTTACCATTTACAAAATGTGCAAAATCTATGCTCCGACGAATGCGGACAAAAATCTAAAAATCCAAAACTGTATCTTCAAGTTGCGACTATCTTTTTTAAATAGTCACTGGGTTGTAGTATCTTTACATGATATTAGATATTTTTAATAAAATTTATTTCAAGTTATAAATAGACACATGTTTTATTTACTATTAGCAGAATTATAAGATTAGCTACACTTTTCCGTACGCCGGTAATAGCATTTCTCGCATGCTAACTATATCAGCTAAAACTGCTAGAAAAATTAGCTGGACTTTCTTGCACGTTTAGCTGTAATTTATAATTAATTGTTCATATGTAGAACTGAGAAAAAATAATATAATGGGAATCAACTTTTGCCAAATTGCAATAGTAGAGTAACAAAAAGTCGTTAGGTGCATCTCATCTATCTATCTAGCGACTCTGGGTATGAATTTAGAGGAACTGAGATACAGGATTCTTCAATAAGAAGAAAGAATTGCGTTTAAAAAGATGGCCTGGAAATCGAAAAATGGGGAAAATTGTCATTTTTTGTTTTCAGTTTTTTTTTAAAAAGCAGCCTCAGAGGACCTATATTTATATGTAGAATGTTTTTTGCTTTGTATGACTTGTGGAATCACTTTCTGAAATACTGTGGCGTATTTTAGCACATATTAGTAGAATTTCTAAACAAACTGAAGTTTAGTGTTACAACGCTGTAAAATAGTTTTAGAAAAGTTCGCTCTCTGCCGACAAAAACATTTTGAAGTAATGAAAAAAATATTTTATATTTAGTATGTCACTGAAAATAAGATGCTTCGTTTGCAAAGAGCATTAAATTCCTCAAGTAATAATAAGACATGAAACATAATATTTTTACACCTTTATGATTTTGTTTTTTATATAATGTTATTGTTAAATACATGAGGAAATTCAGAAACTAAGAAGACGATTTTGTGAGTCTTTTCTATTAGGGCTCTTCCTAATATTTAAAACAGCCAAATTAGAGAAACGAATAACTGATCAAAAACCTTTTGCACATGTAACTTATTATGCAGGACATGGATTCGTAAAATTTTTATGCAACTCTTGACCAGATTTTCTGTTATAATCCAGAAGTTTTGATACACATCTTAAATCTCGCATGTGTTTCAGGACATATAATACCTTCTTCAGGATAGCAATCCAACAAAATTAAAAACAAAACAGTAAACTATGTACAGTTATAAAAGTTATTGTATGTTCTTTTCTAAAACAAAGAGAAAAGACTACACTTTCAATCTCTCACTTTGCAAGTGAAGTATAATAACAGCTTTAATTCAGAAAACAAATAAATGACACAGCGTTAAATTGCCGAAACTTCATGAGAAGAAAATGAGAAGTTTTTTTTGAAGCAAACTAGCTGCTATAACTGACTAGGATATACGACAGTATAACCAGATTTATTGATTAATATTGTTAACCCCATTATTCAGTCATTCTGCCAGGAAATCTGCTTTAAAAGGATTAAACAATTGCAGTTTCCTATTGCAGCTTTTGTTGTATTAGTGCTAGACTAAAAGAGAATAAGCCAGAAATTAGCAAAAAACTAATGAAATTTTCTAAAGCAAAAACAAACACTTTCGAGTGGTTTAAAAATCCGCAAGAATCAAGCGACTGTGTATTACAAAAGTAATAGTCATTTTTATTAACATTCGTCCGTTTGCTTTTAAACATACATTGCCTTTCTTCCAGAAATATCTTTTGTTCTTGAACATTGCTAATTATCAGTGTAAAATTGAAATTTAACTTCAATACAAAATTTCCCAAAATGACACCTTAGAAGTTAGATTTTAGGTTAAATGTCGAGATTTATTACTCAACAATCATTTATTAGACCATGGCTTATTTTGGTTTCAATTATTTTGAAACATGCACACTCTGCACAGTGTTTTACTATTTGTGTTATTGACCCGTTTGATATACGATTAAATTAGTTTCAGGGTATTGTTTTATTTATAAGATTAATAAAAATATCTTTGAACCGAAAATAGAATGCCTTTCAAAGAGCGAAAAAGAATTCATTATGTCGGGTGTATTCCCTTTTGTCCTTTCATATAAAATCCATTTAATTAAAGTGAACCTATACTATAACCTCAGTCAAAGAATTTTATTTGAAGCATATATTACATACCCATGTAATGAATCTTTCTAGAGGATTTTGTTTTAGACATTTACTGAAATATCTGCATAATTATTATAATCCCTACCACTATTGTTTATCAAATTCTTGATGATTTAGAAATTTCTCATTATAAATGAACAAATTTTTGTTTCTCGGCAAGTAAAATAATATAATAGAGTTGAAATGCCTTACCTAACTTACTATAACTTACCTTTAAGGAAACATTCATAGCTCGGCTACCTTCGCAATAAGGCGCTTTTAATTGACGGTTCAAGATTTTATGGCAGTTTAGAAATTACGAAAACGGAAGAAAATGATGCTGAAAATTTCTAATTTAAATTATTTGCCTACCTACCGATTTTAATTAGGTAAATATTCAACCGTAATAATCAGAAGATTGTTTTGTATATCAAAAAATAATACGAGCTTTTGTCTTATAAATATTTCCGAAAGAATGGGAATGAGGATAGCAAAATTTAATTTTAAATTCAATGCTTGTACTCAGAAAAATTTATGTGACAAAGCACGGTTTACGTACAACATAATAAAAATAGTAATGAAGTTCTTATTGAAATAATACATTTTTTGTTCACTTTTTTATGATCTTTACTAAATGATTTCATTGTTGGAAGTCTTCTTTTTGGTGGAGGTTGTCTTTACTGTTTGCTAGTATTTGTGTCATCTGCTAACCGAAATATTTCAACACCAACAACCGTTTTCTTTATAAGCCTTACCTGAACTTACTTTTATAGAAATAAAATCGATCTTATTGTAAAGCGGTGGTTACATTTTTAAGATCTAAGCAAAAATTATTCGTTACGGTAGAATCTATTACTGTACCATCCTGTATTGCTTAGCATTTTCGATTTTTTCTTCAGTACAACGCTGCCCCATATTTAACATTATTCAACTGTTTGTTTTCAAGATTTTCTACCGATTTTCTTTTGAACAAATTAATAAAGATGCTCTTGGTTTTGTTTGTTAAAAATACATTTTATCAATCTTTGTTTTTGTAATCTATTTAAATTGGAAGTTATATTGTATAATAATAATAAAAATGCCAATTGTAAGTTTTCTCGGTTTTTTAAATTCAATGTCCTGTATCAATTCCAAAGCACGAGAAACTTTATGTTATCTGCTGTTTCTATTCTTTATTACTGTTATTTTTGCAACTTGGTGGAAATTGATCCCCATTACATATTTTTTCTCAACTTCAATAATCACCTTCATTATTATCATCATTATGCAAATTTAATATGATAATACAGATAATGTGTGTTTCTTGGTCATTACAGCTGTGATAATTTTATCTAATGCGCAATATTTTCTAAATTTAAAATGAAGGATACGCTGATGCTGAAAATACATCCCCGTTTTTGTAGTATAGGGTAAACGACCCTCTTCTAGTTGCAATGTTAAATTTGATGAACGTATCGATTAACTAAACCGTAATGTTTATAAATTCTTAAAATATGTAGCAATAGTTTATAGATACTTAATAATTGGTGATCAAAACAATAAAAAATGTATCTGTCTTAAATAATTCTAGTAACTTTTCATTTAAAAAATAAATAAAGTCGCAATGGTGGAATATAAAATTAATTACATTGTTCTTTGACATAATATTGAGAAGGTATTAATTTTGTCATGTTCTATTTCTGTCTTGTTTAGACCTTCTTCATTATGTTCGTTTTTTAAAGGGTGGGTCTATTTACACATTTACGGGTGAGGTAGCACGTAGCACCTGTCAGGTAATTTATTGATGTAGAGAAAACTTTTAGATTAATTTTGCACTTTTTGATAGTTCTATTGTAATAATTATATTAATTGTTATAAAATGAACAACACAATCATCATATTACACAGGAAATTTTATCTCGTAAAGTAATTACAGTTTACGCATTGTGTTATGAATTTTAAAATAGAATGTTCCTGAAATAATTAAAAAAACAATTACCAATCTCTAACTCCTTTAAAAGTTTAAAACGTATTTTTATTGCAGCATTTGTAGTAAACATAAAATTACATTAACATACAAAATTACAAATTATATTAATTACTATGAGTACTACGACGGTATTGCGTGTAGATAATTGTTAATAAAACATGATCAAACATATTGTCGAATTTCTCGACAGATTCTTCGGTTAAAACAAATGAATAATGGATTTATACTTGACAAAATTAAAACTAGACATTTAAACTAGGCAAAATCACATGTCGATACTTTCAGCCTAATAAAGGAGTCTTCCAGCACTATAGTGTAACTTTATATGGAGGATGTTTCTTTAGTCAATTTTAAAGCGTCTTGATGTAGTAAAAAGGGTACGTTTAATGCCAGCTTCAGTTGACTTATTCGCCACTGAGCAGCACCTAAACCAAGTTGCCTAGTTTGCACCCTTTTGGACCGATCCTGATCGTAAAGACTTTGCGCCATTTGGATCCGGTAATTCTCAACCGTATGTTGACAAAAAATCCAAACCAGTGGAATTTGCTAACAATAACATATGGACATCTAAACAAATGCTGAACTTTATCAAAAAAAAAACCTTGAAATGTTTTAGTACAATGTTGAGCACACAGCATCAACACTGATGCGTTATTGAATAACTGAGAGCCAGAGCCAAAAACAAAAGAATTTAATACCAGGTATAAAAATGCGTTGTGGCTCTAACGAATTGTTCATTTATTCCATCACGGTGTAGAGCATTGCAATTCGTTAATCATCAGTGAAGATGAAAGAAAAAAATTTTCGGGGCAGATAAGAGCATGGAAATCACAACTTATAATCAAATCAAAGAAAAAAAGTTCAGCACCAAAAGTAACAACAAGAAGCGTTAGTTGTCCAAGATAACTTGCTAAAGGTCAGGAAGCAAACAAAATGAAAAGAAAGAAGAAAAGTCCACTTTAAAAGACAGACCAGCTTAAAACCAAAAGAGAAATTTAAAATAGGTACCAAAGAAAAGTACATCGCATCGGCAGCATAAAAGTAGTCAAGCTGTTCATAATCACATGCCATAAGAGAAAAAAACCAAAGAAAAGAGATGAAAAAAATAAGAATAACCTCTGTAAAAAACCTTAGTGAAGAGATATATGTTGAAGTTTAAATACAATGAGTGGTGATAAAAGCAGTACAAGAATGTATGTTAGTAGAAAATCAAGAAAAGTTTGATTTTTCCACCTAACATGAAGTATTTAATCCAAGAATTAAAACATCGTAAGCTCATCCATCCTTTGAAAGAGGCGTATCAAGTATTGGGTGCTTCTCAATGAGTTTCACGGAGAAGGAATTCTGCCAAAGAATTATCAAAAAAGTACTTTTTGTAATACAAATGAATAAAAGGTGATAGAGCATGCTTTTTCCGAGTAGTAGTTATATAAGAATCAGAACCTCCTAGTCCTCCCTTGGATATTTGGCGCGTATGGCACGATATTTTAAAGGGATTTTGTGTGATAAAAAGGATGGTGCATGGTACTCTTAATGTCGATTTTAGCTGTCTTATTTTCCACGAAGCCACGCCTAGTTAGTCATCGCGGAGCTTAGGGCAAGTTGCCTCATTTGCATTTTTTGTGCCGGGCCTGAATTGAGCCCAATTTACAAAGACCAAAAAGTGATTCTAAATGGAAATAATTTTTGTATGCGTGTTAGTTAGTGATTTCATATACAAAATCTTACTTTTCTTTCTCGTAGTAGTTTCACCTTTTTTTCTTTCTTTATGTCCTTCAAAAAACGTCGTTCTTGTTAGGACAACGACTGTTTCCTATTTCGGAATGATGATGAAACACCTTGAACAATTCCTCATCGCAGAAATCCACAATACTTTCAGAATTTTCTTGTGTTTTTACATCTTACCTTTTAAACTCTTTTGTACAGCATTGAAATTGGTAAACTAAAATATTTAATCACACATCACATTAACATGTGAAATAAAATCTTTGTGCTTATTTTTAGCCATGCACTGCTAGTAGTAAAGCTTTAAAGCCAAGCTGCTATCAGTTTACTATCAGAATACAATAATATTGCGTGCAGAATTACAGAGGATTTCTTTGGAAGCTTGTTTTGTTCCTGTGATGGATGTTGGCATTGTTGAACCGTGGAAAGCCCACCTCTGTATTATATATTTTCCCCTTCACCACTTGTTGTTTCCTCTCAAAACTAGTTCTCGAGATATGTGTGAGTTATAATATGCTTACTATTCTTCACTTGGTTTATTATTTTTACTTTCAAATTTTAGAGTAGTCGTTATAGAAATTGAAATCAGTTTCGTCAAAATGGTAAACGAAAAATGCAGAATGGGTTGTTGAATGAGTTAAGAGCTGTAGAAGAGGTGGATGATAACGTAGCTTAAATGAAGAAAATCTTATTGTTGAGGTGTAAGGTTATGGTTGAAAACGGTTTGTGTGTTTGAAGGACTGAGTAGCTAGCGATAATCTAAGAAAATTATACTTTGGGGTTATAGGAACAAATAGCTATTGGATGGTTTAACTTATTTCTGGGTGTTTTGCATCTGATACCCAAGAGAATATGGATAACTATTCAAATATCTATAACGGGATTTTCAGATTTTTAGCGAAGGGCAAACTGACTCACACGAAAACTTCCCCTTACATGAGCAAATAGTGAGTAAACACAGTATACAAAACGATACTGATCTAGTACTGAAACCGAGTCTCCAATTGAAAGAATACTCAATTAACTCAACCATAATACTGCCTGGGGGGAGAAAAACTTAATAATCTTTAAGAATGGTATGGTACTTGGGTGATTAAAAACTTCCAAAAAAAAACTTGTTGCTCAGGCTTGATCTAGAAAAAACTTGCGCCAACTCAGCTACTGAAATTCCAAGAAGAACTAGTTTCAATGTGTAATCGGAGGCTGATGAATGAAGAAATCTTTTTTGAATATGTGACAAGTGACGCTAAGATGAGTGATAAAGCTTTCAATAAATAAAACAGAAACTGGAGTGGAGGTGTTGGCCGATAATTTCATGATACCTTTGAAGAGCATAACTTGTTACGAGATCTTACCCGTTGAAAACTACTGTGACAACTGCCGTTTCTTGATGCAAAACGAGACGGTTGTTTTCCGAGAGTACTTATTGTAGAAGAGATTTTTGCTTATGTTGTCTGCATCTGCTATTTTGATCACAACTTATTGTATGACTTTTAGGTTTTAGAAGAGTGTATATGAATTCAACTCATTTAGTTAGTAGGTGATAGGCACCATAGCTTTCTCCCGAGAGATATAATATTTCCATTTGTTTTTCTGGATTGCGTTACGCTTTGTTTAGTTCTAACAAACATAATATTCTCACCTTGAAAGTTCTCTGTCACGAACCGATGGTAATGCCCCTTTCCCCTAGATATTAATAGTGTAAATTAGGGTAGTTTTGATTGGAATTTAGGTAACTGACTGTTGCTGCTTAAGCAAATTCTGTAAAACAGCTAACATGAGAAAGTACATTTAAAGAGATATCCGATTTAATCGGACTTTTAAAAGAAGAAAAAGAACTTAAAAATAATCACCAAATAGTCGTCAAAGTAATAACTGAACAAAAATTGAGTTCACTCCCCTATATTGCCCGCGTACATTTTGCGTTTATGAAACGTGTTTAAAACTATATTATAAAACTATAAAAGTTAAAGATGGGGAACAGTAAGGTACATATTCTAAAATGCGGAACATTTAACGGAACAAGTTATAAAACGGAAAGAGTCATCAAAAAAGGTACGGTTCCCTTAAGAACGCAACGTTTGGTCACCTTAGCATGACGTAAAGAAGGGTTTAGATATGCAATAATACTCATGTAGCTTCTCCATTTGTGAAAAACCCCTAGACGTAATTCAAATTTATATTTTTTAATTCGGTTTAATTCTGGATTGTAAAAGCAATATACCTAACTGAAAGAGGGTCTAAAAATTCCTTCAAAAAACGTTTACATTTCAAATACATTTTCTATTTCGCTATATAAAAGAGCATAAAGTAGATTACCCATAGAAATTCTTTTGGGATTGATTTTATATTAAGTCAACCGATTTAATATAAAATCAATTTTGAGAGTACTTCATCTCAAAACAATTAAGAAATGCAGGATATAAAGCTAAACTTTGACAAGCTGCCGACGTTGTTTTTTAAAAAAGCTTTTAACATTATCCTTTACAATTACTTACCTACAAATTTTACAATCCCACAATCCCATGAGAAAAAAAGAGATGTTCTCTTCATAAAATAAAGATAACAAGGGCGAATAAAAGGAGCATTGTTTCCCTCAGAGGCACAAATTCATTCTTACAAACTTATCGATTTGATTTGTTTACATTTTTATGTACTTATATAGGTCATTGAACAACTTCAACTTATCGTTGAAGTTAAAACCATTTTCATTAATAATATGGACATAAATAACATGATGTTTGTATTTAATTGACTGTAAAATCCAAAGCATACCCGTGACTACAAGGCGTTTAGGAAGCTAGAAATCTTCACAACTTATTAATGCAAACACCGTACAAAGGTTTCGATTGAAGTTGTTTACATGTTAAGAACTGATGCATAATAAATAATGTAAATAACATATTCACCTGAACGAGTTTGAAATCCCTTTAGACATATTATTTACAAAGTTAGTGGTAAATTTATCACATTACGTCAAGCTGCAGCCGTAATTTACAATCTATTTGGGATTTAAATTTGTTACTTCGTAACAGAAAAGTTATGGTGGTATTTTCAATAAACTCCACGTAGTTGGAGTTAGCAGCTAAAACGCACACTACTAAATACCAAAAGCAACTTGCTGGCTTGATAACAAAATTATTGAGTTATGAAATTAGAACTAACTTTATCGTTAAGTTCTGTAATTAATATTTCAGTGTAATGCCACGGAACTATATACGAAAGTGAATGTGATCCCAAATATGTAATCCCAGTCCCATATTAATATATTATAATCCCCGTTTAGATGAATATGTAAGGGAATAGTTTAATGGGCTTTGCTAAACTCTAATCGATTTTGTTGTTTTACACAATTCAACTTTTTAAATGCGTTACCTAGTTGATTCGATTGTATTTAACAACTTTGTTAAATGTTTCAAGTTGTTTCATGAATTAAAAATACATTAAGCCATTTACATTTTATAAGGATGTGAAAAGGAGAAAAAGAATATAACTAGATTGCTGTATAATCGAATTTAATATAAAACATTCTATTATAATTTTACAAGACGCTGATAAAGACACCTTAGCATATATTAAGATGTTTGCCATTAAGTGCACGTTAAAACCTCAAAAGGGTCGTATGTGCTTCTGGGAGATACCTACCTGTTTACACGTTTAATAATACAATTAGAACATAACCTCTTGCGCTATTGTTAGAAACTTGATGATTGATACGATGAGAAACAGGAGCATATATGTATCTCATATTTCCATATTTTTTAGTCATTGTAGATAGTGTTTAACTATGTGGTTAATAATCACTCTACCTTGAATTAGAGTTTACAATACTATACAGGGTGGTTCGAAATGCCCTATTGTGATTTGTTTCTGAGATAAAAAGCTATTTCAGAAATGTGTGGAAAACATCAGCTTAATCGATAAATAGCATGCGAAGAAAAGAAAAAACTTTTTTAACTTTTTCTTGCATTGTAAGGTTCGAATGTCTTAGAGATTTGTGCATCGTTGCATCAGAAGAAGAATGTCGTACTTTTGCACTTTTGGGTAAAATGACTTAAGTACATCTCTAGGATCTGCAGATTCTAAGAAACCATACAAGAAGCTAGTATTGTGTGCAGTTTCAGAGTTTGGTAGGTCCGTACGATTAATGTTTGAAAATGATGCAGTTATATCTTGCCAATATTATGACAATACAGTCTCTCATATACGTAATAACATAAGACATTCCATCTGTGTTATTTTCCACAACACAAGTTATCATACGAGGGTGGTCTGAAAAGTTTCCGACCTCAACGTGAAGATGGCAGCACTCGTAAATAAAAGCTGCTGAATTTTGTTGTTCATCTGTTGACAGTTACTCACCAAAGTTTCAGCCATTTTGGACGCGCAGTTTTTATGCAACAGTCGTTTGAGTGAGTTGATGTGAGTTTTTTTGTGAAAATGGACAAAATCGAGTATCGAACTGTCATTAAATATTTGTTTTTGAAAGGCAATACGTCTTCGCAAATAAAAGACGAGTTGGATTCTGTGTATGGTGACTCTGCACCATCATTTACCACAGTGAAATTTTGGGCTGCTGAATTTAAACGTGGCCGTAAGAGCTTGGGAGACGATGAACGTTCGGGACGTCCAAAAACTGCAGCTACCGACGAAAACATCGCCAAAGTTTACCAAATGGTGCTAGACGACAACCGAATTAAAGTGAGAGAGATAACAGAGGTTATGAACATGTCAAAAGAACGTGTTTGTCACATATTAAATCAACATGTAGGCATGAGAAAGCTGTCTGCGCGTTTGCTCACGTTAGACCAAAAACGTGTTCGAATGAATATTTCCAACGCTCTTTTGGCGCAGTTTAGGCAAAATAAATCCGAGTTTTGGCGCCGATTAATTACTGTAGATGAAACTTGGATACACCATTATACGCCCGAAACAAAAATACAGTCCAAACTGCAAAGGGGGAACGGCTTCAAAAAAAGCAAAAACTGTCTTTTCGGCTGGGAAAGTGATGGCGACTGTTTTTTGGGATAGTCATGGAGTTATTTTAATCATTATCTTCAAAAAGGAAAAACCATTACAGGAGCATACTATGCATCATTACTTGACAAGCTGAAGGCAAAACTTGCGAAAAAACGGCCACATTTGCAGAAAAAGAAAATCCTGTTTCACCAAGACAACGCATGGCGAAAATCCACGAATTACTGTTTGAACTGCTTGACCATCCGCCTTACTCACCAGATCTAGCCCCAAGCGACTTCTTTTTGTTCCCTCATCTAAAAATTGCGCTCGGAGGACAAAGATTTTCGTCAAATGAAGAGGCAATCACCTTCGTGAACAATTATTTTGCAAAGAAAAATGCCGAGTACTATTTGGACGGGTTAGAGAGATGGGAGCATCGCTGGGAGAAGTGTGTAGAGTTACAAGGAGACTATGTTGAAAAATAAAAAAAAACTTTTAGAAAAAATGTCTTGTATCTTTGTTAGGTCGGAAACTTTTCAGACCACCCTCGTAGTCTGGAGCATATAAGAATTTTCTAATATACAAATTTCTCCAAATGTTCGTAACCAATCTCATCTCGTGATTAAATTAAAGTCATGATTAAAATTTAAATGAAACAATATAACTTTGTCTGATCTAAACAAGAAAAAAATCGGTTGTCATGGTAGTTGAGAATATTTAGATTTAACCATAAGTGAGAATACGGGCCCTTATCTTTGTTTTAATACTGCACAAGACAAAAATAAGAATAGAAAATATGCCATTTTTAGACAGAGATTTGTAAGATTTGATATAGAGAATTTCCCCTTTCAGAGTTTACCAACTGTATTATATTAAGAAACACGTTGTTCTGCTGTAGTGGTAAACATAATAATTTTTCTGTCATATTTTAAAACTTTTTTTGAATTTTTGGTTCTAAAAACTCACCTAACAATGTTCAATCTTTTACTAATCCAATTATTGTGTGATATTAGTTACAGTATGATATGAGCTGTAAGTGGTTTTAACCGAAATAAGCAAAATCAACAGTGTTGTTGAATTAAACATTCCGGCCTAGAACATAAAACTATGAAACATGATCAAAAAGTAACTTTACTTAAACCATCATTATGCTTAGAGAACTTGAAGACCGAAAACCTATTATTTAAAAATAAAGGCACCATTGTATACTGAGAATTTACAAATGAATGAAAAATAAATTTCGTACTAAATGAGATTTTAGTGGTATTGCTCTGGGCGTTGTATCTGAATGAAACTATAACACTGTCAGCACGGTTACCTGTGAGAACCCAGAATCCTTTGTCTTTCTGTTGGGTGTTTGTTGTACCAGATACCATACATTCTGAGAGTGAAGTTTCAAAAGTATTTCAAGTATACTAAAATCAATAACACATCTGCGAGTAACGAGCCGAAATAGTTTGGTTGCACTCCTTCAATCGTCTTTGCGAATTAACTTGTTTTTGCTCGTCAAATCTATGAAAATGGAGCAACGAGCTTTAATTAGATTTTGCGCAAAACTAAGATGCTAAAAATTGTCCATGGGAAGGAATATTTGCAAGAACAAGATAATATAAACAGCACAACCTCTGTAACCATTATTAAGAAGATACTGTCAGACGATTGTCTAGAGAATGAAAACATTTTAAGAAAGCTTGTTACAGGTGTCAAGAAATAGTATCCCAAAACAAAACGTTAGAATTTTTTATGTTTAAAGCTTTGATACAATCTTCTCTCAGCACTGATGTGTAAACACCATAGCCGTTTTGAATATACAAAAACTTTGACTGTAAATGAGTTTTGGATTTTTGAGTAGAAAAGGAACCCTCAGATTAATTTATAACCATTCTTTCCGTTTTTAAATGGCAGTTCTAGAAAGCAAACATTAATTTTTAAACTTTTCAGGTTTCATCGGTTCTTTCTTGCTATTGACTTTATTGTTTCAAGTAAAACTAAGATAAGTTGTTTTAGATTCAAATAATCTCATTCGAACCTTGCAGATACTCATCTTTAGTTGTACTTGACTTAGTAATTAAAGTACAAATTCTAGAATTATTTCAAATCAAAACAGTCTCATCTTTCTGTTCTTATATCTCAGATGGTTAGTACTGTCATTGCTATTGTAAGTATTTCCGAAGTGTAAAAACATCACAGTTAATTTCTCGGCACACTCTACCATTTGGGAACACATCAATTATAGAAATGATTGCAGAAACTTCAGATTTAACTTGAATATCTAGAACGTAACAGTCCACGCGTGAATTTTTTTAATGTTGGCAGTTCAATGTTTTTATTCCTACGCAAATAAAGCAGTCATTTGCCGCATTTTTGTGATTGTAATACAAAAATTCTTGTACCTCTCTCTTGTCTTCAGGAGGTGTAGAGTTTGAGAAATACTAGTTTAGAAGCTAAAACTAGAGATGCGGTTTTATTCTTTTAATGACATCTAGTAAATCCAAAAAGTGTAGATTTTGTAAAATCCAAAAACAGCATCTACTCAGCTTTAAGATTTAAGTAGTGTATGTATTACCCACTTTGCTTTCAAAAATGGAACATAAAAGTGGGCATGCTAATTCTGAGTTGAATCCTCTTGATGCATGAATGTTTAGTGTCGTAATATTACGTTTGGTCCCACAAATTATTTTGCTTACCAGCTTATGTGTAATTACTGCACTCAGCTTGTAGAATGTATAGTATTACGATTATAAATTAAATCAACAATAATCTTATTGTTGTTTTCCATGTTACAGGGAGGGCGAAGCAACATGCGACGCCCGCACTACGCGTCCTCGTGACACCATGACCCATACGACGCCGATGCCGAACGCATCTACCATCTATGCTCCGCACGAGGCCACCTACACTATCACACAGACCGTTTTCATCGGCACGATAGCAATCATTCTATCGATCATAACCGTAGTGGGTAACGTCATGGTAATGGTCTCTTTCAAAATCGACAAACAACTACAGACCATTAGCAACTACTTTTTATTTTCTCTCGCTGTGGCTGATTTCGCAATTGGTCTCATCTCCATGCCGCTTTTCACCGTTTCTACTTTGTTGGGTTATTGGCCACTAGGACCTCTTGTCTGTGATACCTGGTTGGCTCTAGATTATTTGGCTAGCAACGCATCAGTACTCAATCTTCTAATTATTAGTTTCGATCGTTATTTTTCTGTTACACGACCGCTTACTTATCGTGCAAAGCGTACAACTAGTAAAGCTGCAATTATGATTGGGTAAGTCATTCTTTTTATTTTAGTCTTGTTCTAACTGAATGCAAGATAACTAAAATAAAATGAGAACGTTTAACGTTAATTATAAAAACATGATTAAACAATCTAATCTCTCAGTAGTATATTACAACTATTGCAAATATAACCCATCTATCTCTAACAGCAATCTAGTATCATACGTTAGTTGTTGAGAAGATCGGATGAATTGTGAAGTGACAAGTCGAACCTCCGGTAGGGTACATTCTGATTAAACCAAGGATGATTTGGCCAAGATCAGAATTAATACCGAAGCCTACCATTTTTGCATAGATTACACATTTGTGTTCTTTCAACATTGTAGATTACAATGTTAATGATACTTTATTTCCTAGTTTGGGTTAGCGTACATGTTTGGTACTTTCAGATATTCTTTCAGATTTGAATTAAAGTTATTTCTATATAAAGATAACCTAACAGTACGTTTCGCATTTTCTGTTTTTATTTTTTTAAATTGTGTTTATACTCTTCTGTTATCTATTTAAGCTAAGAACATTCATTACGCATCAAACCCTACCGATGTCTTCTATCATTCCGATCAAAGGAATTTTTACAGATATTTATGTTTAAAAATAATAGAATGTTCATATTCTTCTGTAAATCATTTTCCAACAGACTAAATTGAAATAAAGATAAGATAATTACTTACGTCTGTAAATATGGTTTAACTTCCACCCAATTTGCAAATGTACAGAGATTAATCATCTACCATGTGTGCAACATACATCACATTTTTAATGAACTTAATAAATCCATTTGCAAACGCTACATAACCCAGATTTACCACCCTCTAAAAATAATAGCCTATAATACGTAAAAATAAATTATACACAGATATTTGTTCCAGCAACCACAGTTTGAACCCTACGTAATGTGTAGGTACGGCAAATGCTTTTAAATGAATTAACAGATTAAAAGAACAATAAATAAGCTCCACCTATCTCAGAACCAAATTAACTCTTCAAATGCTTTCACGATAATGAAGTTCAATAGAATAAAAAATCTAAAACAAATACAAAATTGGTTGTCATTTATTCTAAAACAATAAACAATGGAGAAGTATTGATTTTCTAACATTTAAATTAAAAAAAATAGAAAAATGCGCAAATTTTCAACTTGTCAACGGTTTCATTTTCATTTTCCTACATGGTTAAATAGATAAGAAATATAAAGGGAAAATCAGTAATCAGATTTTCCAGGAAATACATTTCCCGAGTCGGCAAGATATAAAGCAGTTTTTGAAAGCTTAGCTGTTTTAGGCACGACAATTTTTCATATTTGCAATATTTCTTATTCTTTTTAAATATTTTAGTAATGAAGTGATGAGTGATGGGTATTAGTTAACTTTATATTGACTTCTCCCGCATACATTATTTTATTACAAAAGTTTTTCGCATATCCACTTACATACATATACTAAAACAGTTCAAAGTTAACACTGAAATAGCTCAGTATTTTTCTTTAAGTTTTACAAATGTTATGTTATGTTAACTTTTTATGTTAGTAGCAGTGTAATAAATCATTTGTTAATATCAATCAGGAGTTCTACATTTCCACCATGACATACTCAACATAACTGTATAACTAAAATATTGAAGTGGAGACAATAAACAAACAACACATTTACGTAAAATAGCAATAATAATAAATTATAGCAATCATTTTCAGAAATTTGATAACAACAAATGGTAGGAGATAATAAACATAAATAAAACGTTTAGATTTGATTATATTTGCAAAAAGTACTATTTTTTATTAATTTCTTTCAGTGTATTGTAATAAATGTTACTTACTTTAATAGAAATTAATACAGGAGGGATTTTCACCACGTTTAGTAAAACTCGCTTTTAAAACTTTGCAAAAATATTGCAATAATGATATAGAAACAAAAATCACAAATCATTTACGCAATTGTAGCGTGTTGAAGTCAATTTACAATTAGTAGTAGTGCACCAAGAAATAAAAAATGTAACTTTGGACAACAATGAAAACTATCAAATAACCTAATAACAAGCAGTATCTCAATGCGCTAAAATTATTGTGTTTCATCATCATGATCCTATAAATCAAATTTAATACTTTATGCTCAAGAAAAGTATTCTTATCTGAGAATTTTTTGTGCTTGAGTAATGTTTTCTCAGTTTTGCTCTGGTGTAACACTGTGAGTAGAAGAAGCGACATAATGAAAAACGAGAAAACCAAAGTGGATGCCCGATTTAAAACGAATTATCACTAACTGAATCCTTACTGCCTGAACTAATTTCAACATTTAGAAAGGCCAAAAGAGTTTGAAACAAAAGTTTGTTTTCTTAAATATCGATAACAAATACTCAGATTGGCCATTGTATTTGAATTTTACTATTGGAAGCAAACACTATTGGGAAAACTATCCAGAGAAACCAAAGAATTTTGTCTAAAAGTGTGAGTTGAGTACTTTCGTCATAACTTGGACGACCATCAACTGGAATAGAAAAATGGGCCTAATCTTTTATTCTGCAAACAGAAGATAAATTCAAATGCAAATGAGGGTGTTTATAAAAAGATTTCTGAAAAGATTTTCTAGCAAGACAATCATTCCACCTATACCGCAAACCTAGTGAAAAACTGATTTTTGAAGAAAAAAGTACTTTTATGTCATACGAAATATCTTAAATTTAGTGATTATATTAAAAATGAAATATTTTTAGGATTGTGACAGCATATTGAATCCCTTAACTGCTATCTTACGAATTGTTTCTAAATACCACTTCTTGCTTATATGCTTAAAAAAGAAAAACACATTGGTAGAGTTCCACTCCAGTCCCAGTTTCGTTCTTTTAAATTTCTGTGATAAGACTTTATAGTCTGTATGCATGCTTTAGTAATTGTTTAAGTAGGCTGAGGTGTATTTACTGAACTAATAAAAGAAGATATAGTCCAAGTGGTGACTGTAGTTTACAAGAAAGAATTGTGTTCCTAATGAAAATGGTACAATAGACGTAAGTAAAAAGCCTGGTGTGCCTAAAGTTCACTGGCCGGGTTTGAAATAAATATTCATTAAACGTTTAAACTTGTTCTTATACTAGATACAAAATTGCCTACAATAAAAAAATTCTCATTGGCTACTGAAGTTGAGTTTATCATTTCCAGACCAT
>VTPC01090049.1:157950-171313 GCA_011009095.1 Ignelater luminosus
AAAGTCTTTGTTCAAAATTCATTGCCTGCAATACTGGTAATTCGGTCTTCATTGTCATTGGATTTGATATTAGTTCTTCAAGTTCCTCAAGACACCTATGAATATTGATCTTTCCATGGCCTCTTTTAGAGCATTGCTCTGATCAATGGTGTCTTGGTTTCCAATATTTCCATCATCAGAATCTGTTTCCATACAAGAATCTGGATAGACAGTATCTTACCAGATAACTTGATAATATTGAATTTTGAAGCTAGTGGAAATACACTAGATTTCTTTGGTGAAATATTTTATGGATTTTGCAAATGTATTAGAAGGGTTACAAATCTAACTTATCTTTTTTCTTGAATTCGTACTTCTAAAATATTTAATAATTTGGAATTAATTTCAGTGTTTAGATTTTTCAGTTTATTTAATAGAAATTCAAATATGCTTTTACTTGTTAAGAAATTGGCATCTCGCTTTTCTAAAACTTTATCTGCTAGACGTACTAATCTTAGCAGTTTAGAAAGCTCTATGATTTTAAGATATTTTACATACGAGAACCACCAATATCATTCAAAGTGAAAACAACACAGTTCTTTAATGTAATACAATCATGGCCTTTAAACTATTCTTTAGCAGTCAAGTTGTAATCACACAACGTAGGGAATCCACAGTCATTTTTCTCTAGATATAGAGAATTTAAGAAATCCTCGCTACAGTCATTTTCAGATTCCTCACTTGCAACTTATTCATCGGTTTCAGCAATTTATTTAGTTTCATATAACACATCAGTAACTGCTGGGTGTATGGGGTGTGAACAGCATAGTTGAATAATCACAGTATAGGTGATATTTGGCCAAATCTTTTCATAACAGCTGCACCATCGCTTGTCGCTACAATTGTGTCGGTTGCTAGATCCAAGTTAAAAACTTATAGCCTCTCGGAAATTAATTCTAATATTTTCTAAGTATTGCAGGAACTAGCTATTAGCTCTAAACCCAAATTAAAATCTTCTGCAAGATAGTGTACTTTGATATTCAAATATCTGTAATTGCATTTTAAGTTATAGAAAGTTTTTCCCATTCTTTTAAATGTAAATCAATTACTTATAGTGTACGTTTGGAATTGTCATAAAACTCACGAAGGAGATTCATTACTTGAAAGTTGTTTTTTGGTAATGAATATCGAGCAGGAGGGATGGAGGAGGGCCCAGCTCTAGATGTTTTTTTTTGTTCGTCGATCGCTTCTCTCTTCTTGTTGATTATTATTTTATAAACTTATGGAGACTGCTCGTAAATGATTCTTTGCAGCTCAACATTGTACTACAATGATTTGTCTTTTCCAACCTTGTTGGAATTATTTTAAACTCTCGAATTATTTGCAACATTTATTTTAGTCTAAAAACAAAATGACATATTTTAAATATTTTTATCAATGACATTAATGTATAATAAAAATGATTAAAACATGTTATATTCTTAGAAAAAGTATCAATAAATTTACCTACGTTGTTTTGTTTTTACTGACTAAAACAAGAATAATAATAAACATAAATAATATTAGGTATAACATGAACTATTAAACTTTCTATTTCTGCATTTGCATTGAGATTAAACTCAAGTAAACGGAGCTATCGTGGCGCGTTTTTTGTACTACGGAATAAGAGTAATATGTACGCAGGGCTGAACTGGTCTAGTGGGGTGTACGTGAGCAACAGCGAGTGCAAGTTGGCCCGTATAAGCGTTTTCGAGGGCCACGATTTACCTAAATCTTTGCTCGTATGCGTCGCAGTGTCTACTGTTTTGGATGCACTCCATACAAAATTAGCGTAGTTTACAAAATGGAGGTCAACATCCTAACAAATTTCATTACCGCTAAATTGCAATTTAGTGATAATTTGTATTTTTATTATTAATTATTTTATATATATATTCTAGAATTTAAAACCGCTTTTTAAAAACCAACAAACCCTAAACTTTAATCAAAAATGATACTTTTCATAGAGAGATACAAGAATATTTTTTATCCCTAAATCTTACATAGATTTCAAAACCAAAGTAACTTTGTTTATTTTCAACGGCATAAGAGATTTTTGAAAAGTGGTAGGATGTATCATTTATGTCGACCCTCTAAACGATGTAAGCACTGAGAAAGAACTCATTATGCGTAGAAATTGTATAGGCCTGATAATTATTACAAAGAAGAAATAATAAAATGGAAAACTGTCTCTACTTACTTATTACAAAATTACAAAACAGTCGTGATATCAAAAAAGGAAATAGATACGAGTACAATTATTGTTAATATTTCTAATACCCATATAAAAACAGGAAAACTGGGGGAGTGTTTAACTTTTGAATTCCTTGTCTGCTTGGTTTTATTATTACCAAGTAACTCATATTAGTTTAAAGCAATGGATTCTTGAATTCTAATGAAATCTGGCTAGAGAAAAAGTTCTAACGCTCAGAATTTTCAAGACAGGGTATTTTCAAAAGTAATTATTCAATTATGCAACTCGCAACATAAAACAGAAAACGAAACGGTGGAAGAATATAATGTCAAAAAAAAAGAAAGTTTACTGATTGCGAGAATTCCAATTATCCTCCACCAACTCTATTAATAATTGCTATAAAATTGTCTACTGTTGCTGTTAAATAGGTTTAACGATTATTACACATACATTTTTGAAAAATTGGCTGTGGTAGAAATGATGTGGATAAATGGAGTTAGTTCAGATTTTAAAGGGACAACCGATGAAACTGTGCAATTTTGTGACAGAAAATTAATCTGAACAATTCAGAAGGTGTAATAGTATGAATTACATAGTTCTACATATTTGTACTTGTAAGAAAATTTAAAATTGACTTGTGTATTTCAAAATTCTTCAAAGCAACATAAAATTGGTAGCCATGCTATCATCACTAGAAAACAAACATTTTTTTTAAATCTTATCAAACGATCAAAACAATTGAACCTGTCGGTATCAACTGTATATACAGGATAACTCACCAGTGACGAGTCTAATAGAATTTGTAATGCAACTCATTATACATTTCCAACTATATTTTCATTTTAGAAACATCATGAAACCTTGTTTCTTGTACTTTATTTTATCATAACATAATTATGAGATTAGCATTTGCCAATCAGCTTAACGACTAATGAATAATTGCTGAATTAGGGAAAAATTTATTACGGAAAAATTTTAACAATATAATTACAACTACAGTTGTACACAACGAAACAAATAAAAACAAATTAAGAAGAAGCAATTTACTGGTAACGAATTAACAATAAGAAAATTAGAGAAGATACATTAAAGAAATTGTTCAAAATCTACTCCATTGTTTTGTCTACAAGCAAAAAAGAAAATGAAGCCTTTGCTTTTTCTAAAGTCTGTGGAGTAATTGACCTGCAGGCGTCAACAATCTTGTTTTTCAGATTTTCTACGTTTAGAACTGGTCTTTCATACACGATGCTTTTAACTGTACCCCATAAAATGTAGTCTGGAGGGGTTAAGTCGAGACTCCTAGAAGGCCAAGGTGTAGTTGAACCTCTCCGAATCCACTTATCTTTAAATACAGTATTTAAATAATCTTGAACATGTTTGTAGTAATGGGGTGCAGCACCATTTAACTGAAACCAAAGCTCCTGGCGAATATGTAACGGTGCATTCTCAAGTAGTTCTGAAAAATCATCGTGTGGAAAATTTAAAAACATTTCTCCATTTAAGGTCTTAGGGAAAAATGGGAGACTATAATATTATTACCAAGAATGGCACACCAAACATTTCCAGAACAAACCGTTTTAAAGTGGGCAGTTCTTATCCAATAAGGATTTGGCTGTGCATAATAATGACAATTATGTTGATTTACATTACCATTATTGGAAAATGTTGCACATTGCTGAACATTACACAATCTAAAAAATTATTGTTTAAATTTATTTTGTTTTGAGAAAGCCTACATAGTTCCAGTGTTTTAGGGTAATCAGCTTCTTTCAGGTTTTGCACAGAGATGACATGGTATGGATAAAACCTACTTTCTTTTAGTATTCGGCTAACCGATGTTTGGCTGCTTCCAGTTTCTCTAGCTTTGCTCTTTGACGTCCATGGGGGATTTGTTTCCGCAACTTCTATAACCAAAACTTCATTTTTCTCTCCGGTAGCAATTCGTCTTGGTTTCTTATTTGGAAGTCAATTCTCTTTTAGAAACATTTCTAGGTATTTAAAACTCTTGTCTGTTTGCGCTGTTCTTTCGAGGTAGCCTTGATGGTGTAAACGCGACACTCAATCCGCATTTTTCTAGATTCACCGTAAATTAAAATCATGTCAGTTTTTTGTTATTCTGTACATTTTCTAATTTAAAAGTAATTTTAAATGCACCGAAATCAAACTTTTTTGAGTAAACTTCAAGCCGTGTCAAGTATAAAAAACTGACAAAAGAAAAAGACAAAGTGGAATTTTTGATTTCTAATTTATAATTAGAGTTTTAATTTTTATTATTCAATTTTCTAGTCGCTTTGCATAAAAGGAAGTTGGGTTGCATCCAATATTTCTAAGGCTCGTAATCATGCATCACCCTGTATAAACTTGATATTTACTAATATTACTAATAAATCCAAAGGTTGTTGTTAGGTTTCTTACTGCAATTCTGATGTTTCAGATATTTAATTATATTTAGAACATTTTACTGGCTAATTCTATTTGGGTACCGCTGAAAAGCCATAGTATGTCATTTATATATCTCTACCAAGGGATGCAATTATTTACATAGAAATGGCTATTTTTAAGGTATTTACTTTTCAGATTATTCATGAAATTTCTCTCTAAAGGGATGAAAGGCTGGTCTTCTACCCATGCTTGATGTATATTAATGTGATGCATTTATTACAGTAATAAATATGTTCAAAACTAATAATATTGCAAAATGTTACAAAGTTTATAATAAGATCGCTTGATTAATATGCACATAGTAACATAGAATCTCTTTTTTATTTCCCTTCGTAATTTTAATATTCATTCTTAGTTATTTGCTTCGAATTCAATCAAAGACTAGAGATATTCACTGTATTAAATACAGGGTTCTTTAAAATAACTGGACATTTTCTATAACTACCGTTATGATAGAACCATATCCTATTAATTAATTATGTAGACCATCTAAACTAAAAAATATCGTCACTATGTGCATCTAGAGTTCGGAGATCGTAGTTATGAAAGCTCGACAATTTTCATCCTCAAAAATGTATGGGCCTATAATATCAAAAACACCCAAACCACACTAGTTAGGAAATAGCTACTGACTATACAGGGGCTTGGAATGCGGTTTCTTTGGATTTCCATTAGACGAACACCTAAAGTCTTGTCTGTTTAAGTATCCGTATAAACGAAAACAGACTTCATCGGCCATTGAAATATTTTACAATATGAGTGGACTGCTCTGGATAATATTTATAAGATGCTTGTCAAATCCCAATTTTAGATTTTTGCCTCGAGTACTGCAGTTTGTACGCATAATAGAATTTTAAATCTTGGTTCATGAATGTTGTTTGTCTTCTCTGCACAATATTTGTATTGTTCAAATATCTTTTTTGTAGCAGGAAAGATTTAATCGACTACCCAATTTAAGCTACCAGTTACAAATATTGGGTTATTCAAAGATAGTAACATAAATAAAGTTCAATCTTACAAGATATTTGATGTATAAATCAAGTAATTAAATGACCAGATTACTCTACCGCCATTTTTCTTTATTTTTTAA
Organism: Ignelater luminosus; assembly: GCA_011009095.1. NCBI lineage: Eukaryota > Metazoa > Arthropoda > Insecta > Coleoptera > Elateridae > Ignelater > Ignelater luminosus. Next base: position 163,695 of record VTPC01090049.1, read on the forward strand.
GATCACGGGTAAAAGCTACTTCGTGTCATGAATTTAGTTCTAATAAAATTGTAGTTTATTAAGAAGAAAAAAAAAACGAAAAGGAAATGGTAAGTTCCAGTAATATTTTTTATGTTACTCATCTTTGTCTACGAACAAACGTAGGCCATTAATCCAACTACATATAACGTAAATAACTCTCAAGACTTTTTGAGTTTTAAGAAAACTATAAATGGCAGAAGGTTTAACGCATTTTTCTGCGTTTCTAGAATTTTGTTTTTTATATTCTTTTATATACTTTGCAAGCACTCGACGTATTTACCAAGTAATAAACTGGCGTACGCATTTACTTTGTCGCATATAAATTTTTTTAGGCTTATAAAAGAGTAGTCTTAAAATAGTGGTTATTCATTTTTTAATGACTTCCTGTTTTCTGAAGAATTTACATAAAAATCTGAATTCAATATTGTAATTCACGCATTAACTATTCTTATCCAGGAAAATTTTATTGTTGTGTCAATATAAAATGCCCATGAAGTTGCACTGCTCGCAATTAGAGCTTTGTTATTCCTATTAATTAGCAGCGTTTCGAAGGACCAACTTGTTTATTTGTTGATTCTGTTGAATTTGATTTATTTAATTTCAAAGAAGCTATTTCCTTTATAGCGTAAGTAATATCTTTCCAATTTTGATGATATTTCTAATACTCATTTTGCTATTTTAGTTCTTTCTTCTGCTTGAATTTGGGAACAAATCCTATTTTCTGATTCCCCGGAAAATTGCTATTAGTGGATGTATGCGCTAACCCCCAATGTTGATTGGAATTATTTCAAATATTAATCTCTTTATTGGAATTGTTACTGTAACATTTCGAGATTTTGGGATTTGCAGTCGGTCATTCCCGATAGACAACTTTTCAAAGTGCAGTGTGCACCTACATATCACTGTCGAGGTAAAAACATTTCGCAAGTTGACTTTCTAAAGACCTACAATCATTTGTATTTTAAGTAAAAAATGGTGTTAACATATTAGAAATTAATGAAAGCGCTTTCGTAATTCCTAGTCTTACTAATCTAACCTAGGTATTTAATTTAATAATAAATTATGTCAAGTTGTGCTTCAACGGTTTATTTAAAAAAAAATGAGTTAAAATGATTTTGTTATTATTTTTCTGTTTTAGTAAAATGATGTAATGCCAGCTTTGCCTATTTAATGGTTACACACATACGAGGATAATTTGAAAAGTTCTTGGAATGGCCTATCGCGGCGCTAGTAGCGTCAAGTTGTTAATGCCATTCTAACATTTTATGTTTCAATACACATCTGCCAAAAATTCATTTTATTGTATTTACTCATTCTGTGTGAAAAAAAGTGCTTGCAAAAAACGCCAAACGTGTGTTGTCAAAATGGAGAAAACAGAAGTTCGTTCAGTGATTAAGTTCTTTGTTTTGGAAGGTTTATCGGCGACGAAAATTCATATAAGATTACAAAAAGTGTTGAAGGAATCTGCACCATTATTTTCCACTGTTTCAAAGGGAACTACAGAGTATAAACGTGGCCGTACCAGTGTGGAAGACGATCCCCGTAGTGGAAGCCCAAAAAATACATGATATGGTCCTTGCAGACAGGCGATTGAAGGTTACTGAGTTAGATAACGCTGCCGACATTTCTACTGAATGCGTTCATATTTTGAAAAACTCTGCGCAACGGGTGCCGCATTTTTTGACCGTCGATTAAAAATGCATTCGACTTCGAATATCGCAGAGTTATATGCACCATTTCAACAAGGATAGGAAGGCCATTTTTAACTATGGATGAAACTTGAATCCATCGCCATATACCGGAAACAAAACAGTAGTCGAGACAGTGGACAGAAGCTGCTTGTTCAGCTCCAAAGAAGGCTAAGTCGGTTTCATCAGCTGGTAAGATTATAGCGTCAGTATTCTGGGACTCAAGCGGAATACTTTTTATTGATTACTTGGAGAAGGATCAAACCGTTACTGGAGCATACTATGCAAGCCTTCTAGGCAAATTAAATAAAAATATTAAAGCAAAATGGCCTGGTTTATTGAAAAAGAAGGTGATTTATCATCAGGACAATGCACCTTCTAACAAAAGTGCAATTGCAATGGCTAAATTGAGCGAATCGAGGTATGAATTGTTGGAACATTCGCTCTTATTCTCCGGAGTTAGCACCATCAGACTTCCACCTTATTCCAGATTTAAAGAAATTTGTGGCTAGAAAGTATTTTAAGACAAACGAAGAGATCATTGCAACAGTAAACACCTGTTTTGAGGAGCTTCCAAAAGATCATTACAAGAAGGAGTAGAATTACTGGAAAAACTTTGGAGCAAGTGTATTATTGTTTGAGGAGATTATGTTGAAAAATAAAATGAGTTTTACAATTATAAATATGTTCTTTTATTTTCATTTCAAGAACTTTTCAAACGATAATCGTACATACAATGAATACATATTAATCATTAGACATGTATTTCTTTCTATCTATCAAACTCGATATTGAGGCAAAAATAAATTACTAATCCTGAGATATGCTTCAGGCGAAAATTGTATGTTATTTTTGCAGAAGTTGCGCTTTTAGAGTGTTACTAAAACATTTAAAGAGTAATAATAATTTAAAACTTAACAATAATAAAATTCCTCTAATAGATAAGAATGTAAAGTTCTATTATTTCTAAAAATGTTCGAACTTCGAGTAAAACACGTTACTTTTGAAATTAAATAACCAGTAACCACAAAGATAATGGCTGAAATCTTAAACTTAAAAGGTTTTCTAAAGTAGGGAAAAATAGGTAAAAGTAGAAAAGAAATTGTTGCAATATTTGATAAAGATACAGAGTATGAAAATTTGCAACTTTAAATTTCTTGATGTTTTATCGTGTCGTTAAAGATAAATTTCTAGATCTTCAAGGGCAGTTCTTACCCTCACGACGTTAAGCTGAGCAAATAGTAGAAAAACAGGTATGGACAAAGTACACTTTGTGTAGTATGTCTCTTGTGAATGTTGAAAGCAAACACGTCCTCATAGTTAATTTGCCACTGCAGAGTGAGTTGCGTTGTTTAGGGGATTACGCATTTGAAGCGCCCGGGGAGCTACATAACATTTTAAAATACTGAACAAATGAGTTAATATAAAGCACGAATGCTCAATAAATTATTCGGGAAAGACCGTTCTTCATTTCTTTTCCAAATTGGAAAATCAGAGATTTTCTAAGATTTAATATTATTAACTGCTTGGTACATCTCTAATGATAGATTCTTAGCCTTTTTTTATTTTATTAGAATCCCTAGATTGAAGAAAAAATCTGCATAAGTAGTATTTTGCAGATTTCAGGCTAGGTTCTTTCAAATTATGGTATTTCACAACTAGAATCTGCTGTCGAGGTTTAGATTACTTTATTCTTGTCTTCTTATACATACATTTTTTTATCAATGGTTTATATTAACTTTAAGCTGTAAGACGAATTGAAGTATTAGATACACAAAGCAAAATGAGAAATATTTGAATACTTAAGCAGGCCAAATTTTTAAGTCAAGCCACCGTACAGTACGTTCTGAAGCTTACATTTGGGTAGGTCCTACTCTTTGAGCCTGTTGACTTTATAGGCTGATAGGGCTTTTTGGACCGTTTCGACTTGAAAAAGCTTTTTTTATTATAAGCTATATACTTTTTCTAAAAACGTAAAAGTTCGTTCTTCCTTTGGTTTTAAAACCTTTAATTACTAACGCTAGTAACAAAAATTTATGGTAAGATTTTACGAATAAAAGTCTTTTGCAATAATATTTTTTAAATCAACTGGTCTGTATTTTATTTTTGAAAAAGTGTGGGGTTTTCGGGTTTGCTGTAAGGGCTTTGTCTTGACTGGCTTTTCCAACCCAGTCAGATTTCTTCAATAATAATTCTAGATTTTCGGACAAACTGAGCTTTTTGTTCTAATTGGACTTTATCCATAAATTAACCTTTATGGTTTAGTCGAAGTAAAATCATATCTGACTTTGGTTGGGTAGGACAAGGCTCTAGAGAACCGTGGTTTTCGAATTGTAAACTGTATACGAGGTGTGTGAGAAAAGTAATGAGACTGGCAACACTGCGGGAGATCTGGCAACGTTGTGTCTACCGGCCTGTGCTAAACAGGTTTGTTTATCGCTTCCACTTCCTCAGTCCGAGTTACAACTCCGTACAGCTAACACATTATTTTTGACAGCGCCATCAGTGAAGTTGTGTTTTTGTTGTGTGTTACAGAAATGGAGCATCGGAATTTAGAGCAACGTTGTGCAATAAAGTTTTGTGTTAAACTTGGTGAATCCGCGAGTGTGACTTTTGAAAAGTTGAAACAGGTCTATGGAAAACAGTGCTTATCAAGAGCACAAGTTTTCCGCTGGCACAAATCATTTTTGGACGGCCGAGAACACGTTGAAGATGAACCTCGCTCAGGGAGACCTTCAACTTCAAAAACTGACGAAAACGTTGAACGTGTGAGGGCTCTTGTGAGATCAGACCGTCGTTTAACAATAAGGATGATGAGTGAACAGTTAAATTTAAACACTTTCACCGTGCATCAAATTTTGACAGACATCATGACAATGCTCCGTGTCACACAGCAATTTCCATCAGTGAATTTTTGACCTCAAAACGCATTACTGTTGTTCCTCGTCCCCCCTATTCACCTGATTTGAGTTCTTGTGACTTTTTCCTTTTCCCTAAATTGAAACATGTCCTAAAAGAACGTCATTTTGGAACTCTGGAAAACATTCAAAAGACTGACCGACCAGTTAAAAGCCATACCAGTTGAAGACTTCCAGCGCTGCTACCAAAAGTGGGAACAACGACTCCGCCGGTGTATAGCTGCCCAAGGGAACTACTTTGAAGGGGATAACATTGTTGTTTGAAAAAAATAAAAACTTTGGTTAGTATGAAATCAGTCTCATTACTTTTCTCACATACCTCGTATAAATGGGTCACGAAGGCAAAACGATTGAAAAGAGCTACTTAGATAATGATAAATTTTGTCTTGAAAATATTTACTATGCAGCAATATCCGTCGTGTACTTTTAGACTCAACGATTATAAAATAATTTGAAATTATCTATACTGTTTCTGTATGCAGCAGTTTTTATAGAAATTTCTGTTGCTTTTTTTATTAGTTTGGTTTGCCCTAAGCATTCGAGGTCTGAATTGTACGCTTCTTATGCCTGTGCGATAATCTACTTCTAATAATTCTAATTTTACACCATATTACACAAATGATCATTCGTTTTTATTTAGTAAGTAGTTCATGTTTCTGAACACATTTTAATACGTTTTGATTAATTACATTATACGTACATTTAAGAAATTCTGAGCTGAAACTAAAGTATGTGGAGTCTCATAGGCTTCGATTATTCAAATATTCGTGCATAATGGGTAATTTTCAAAAGGCTTAGAATATATTTCTTTTACATTGGATATCGAACATATTTTAAATTGTCAACTGTTATTGAGGCTATATTTTTGATTTCTATAGACTGTAGTACATATATCTTTTTTAAACCTTTTTTTTATTTATATTGTACTCGCATCTTCCTTATAAATATTCTATTTCTTGTTTCTCTACTGGAAAACAATGTATAAATTTTAAGTCATAAATGTTGAAGTTTATCCAGTTTAGCGAAATATAGTCTAAAAGTCTATATTTGTTTTGAAATTAGATTATTTATGAAGTTAAAATTATTTTACATATTGCGAACACATGAAAATCTAATTCGTTAAAAAGACCTTACAATGTAACCCCGTGCAGAAAATATTTTGCTTTTATCATTCTGCCTTCAACTTTTATCATAACCCTCTTGGAAATAAGTGAACTGTATAATAAGCTAATAGAAACTGAAAACTTTTGCTTTATAGTACATAGCCGGATAAAGATTCATTATGAACTTTTCCTAACAGAGATACGCGGTTACGGTGATCGTGAAATTAAGATGTAACACAAACTTAATATAAACACATCAGCGAAACGTATTTTTAATTACGAAATAAATCATTTTCTGGAAATTTTAAACTCAAAGCAAGTGCAACATAATTAAACTTGCCACGGTATAATTTACCTATACCCACAACAGAATGAGAAAGTTAAATTTTATTCCAATCATATACTCGTTTAAAAGGCATGAAATTCAAATCCTAACCTCAGGCGCTTCTTTCGTGGTTAAAGTATAATATTAAAAAAATATAATATTAAAGCAACTCCAAAAGACTTTTAAGTATTCAGTATAAAATTCAACACTTGAGAACCAGTGACGTTAGCTTTGAACGGAAGCCGAACTCTCTTAGCGCAGGAATAAGAAATCCCAAATCGGAAGTGAATAGAAATGGCGTGCTATATCTTTTTAATTTTTTTCCTCTGTTTTCAAAGCTTCTTCGTGTTTGTTGAATAATTGAAAAACAACATAATATAAAAACCTGCACCTGCAACCTGTGTGTGAAAAATTTACCTTTAATGCTTTTAGGAACATATTCTTTATGCACCATGATCGCTTGGTTATACTTTGACATAATTTGCTTTGCAAATATATTCTGAAACATAAATAGAAATGATACATTGATTGAATATTATTGAAATGTATTGTGAAAATAGCTGTTAACTTTTTAATAACGATTATTATTTATTTTGAACACGTTCATTAAATCTGAATTTGCTGTTTATCACCAATTAACAATTTAATCGAAAATAAAGACCTTTAGTGAAACTATTATACAAGCTTTAAACTGCACTGCAATGAACGAAGATATTCATTGTACTAGGTATCGTACATTAGGTTCTTTAATCAAAATGCATAATTTCTGAAATATGAAACGTCAAAGTCTGTCTCTCTTAAATATTTGCCTTTTTCTAAGGATATCGGATGAAATTTTCAAAAACAATTTTTACATATATTTAACCTAAAAACACAAAAGAAAATATATAAATTGTGATTGCACCAATGAACTAAGCAGGGCAAAATTGATTTTTAATATGCAGTCAGCTTTTTTTTAGCTATTCCAATTTCTAAGACACCATACACTTATTTACCTATAATTCGAACCACACTGTACATAATGCATTTGAATCTGTACAAATAACTATAGAGTACATTGGCCGCCTATAACCCATAACTAATGTGTCATCTCATAAGCCGGCTGAACTCAAAAGTAGTAAATCCTACAAGAATACTCTAAAGTAGGCATGCATCGCAAAAATTATAAGTAAAACAAATTCAATCATTATATTGGCTTTAATTCAAAGACTTGATACAGAATTTATAGAGAAAACCTTCTGATAACAATTATATGTAAGACTTACATAGCCCTCGCACAATAATGTTTTTAAAGATAATGCAATATTTTTTGAATATTTATCCTAATTATTGTTAATTATTCGGTACTAATTAGCAATTCTTTGCTTACTACCTTCTTAGAATTCTACAAAAAACAATTAAAATAGGGCTTTCTTATAACGGATTATCTGTCGGTTAAATATTTAGTGCAAAAGTAGAGGTGTTGCTAAAGTCTATTTAGAACTAATTACTATCACAAATCTCAATTATCTTGCAACTATATAAGCTCTGCAATGATTTTGAGAATTTATTCGATTTATTATTT